>CACVCL010032523.1:0-15793 GCA_902729485.2 Mus minutoides | reverse complement strand
CCCTAGAAGAGGATCAACAATATGAACTAACCAGAACCCCCAGAACTCATGTCTCTAGCTCCATATGTAGCAGAAGATGGCCTAGTCGGTCATCATTGGGAAGAGAGGCCCCTTGGTACTGCAATCTTTATATGCCCCAATACAGGGGAACACCAGGGCCAAGAAGTGGGAGTGGGTGGACAGGGGAGCAGGGAGGGGGAGGAGGAAGGGGACTTTCAGAATAGCATTTGAAATGTAAATTAAGAAAATATCTAATAAAAAATAGAAGAAAAAAAAAAAAAAAAAAAAAAAAAAAAAAAAAAAAAAAAAAAAAAAAAAAAAAAAAAAAAGAAATCCAGGAGAACACAGGTAAACAGGTAAAAGCCCTTAAAGAGGAAATACAAAAATTCCTCAAAGAATTACAGGAAAACAAAACCAAACAGGAGAAGTATTTGAAAGCAAAACAAAACAAAACAACATCCAGGATCTAAAAATGGGATTAGAAACAATAAAGATATCATAAAGGGAGACAATTCTGGAGAAAGAAAAACTAGGAAAGAAATCAGGAACAATAGATGCAAGCATCATTAACAGAATACAAGAGATAGAAGAGAGAAGGGGCAGAAGATTCCTTAGAAAGCATTAACACAGCAGTCAAAGAAAATATAAAATGCAAAAGGATCCCAACTCAAAACACCCAGGAAATCCGAGACACAATGAGATGACCAAACCTGAGGATAATAAGTATAGATGAAAGCAAAGAAAGAAAGAAATCAAAGAAGATCTCAGAAGATGGGGAAGACCTCCCATGGTCATGGATTGGCAGGATTAATATAATAAATTAATTAATATATAATAAAAATGGCTATTTTGCTGAAATCAATCTATAGATTCAGTGCAATCCCAGTCAAAATTCCAAATCAAGTTTTGAATTAATCAGGAATGACAAAAACCTACCATAGCAAAACTATTTCAACAATAACAAAACCTCTGGTGGAATCATCTTCTCCGAACTCAAGCTGTATTACAAAGCAATTGTGATAAAAACTCCATGGTACCTCTACAGTGACAGACAGATCAATGGAATAGAATTGAAGACCCAGAAATGAATTCACACACCTATGGCCACTTAATCTTTGACAAAGGAGCAAAAACCATCGAGTGGAAAAAGACAGCATTTTCAACAAATGGTGCTGTCTCAACTGGCAGTTAGCATGTAGAAGAAAGCAAATTGATCCATTCTTATCTCCTTGTACAAAGTTCAAGTCTAAGTGGATCAAGGACCTCCACATAAAACTGAGACTCTGAAACTTATAGAGGAAAAATTGGGGAAGAGCCTCGAAGATATGGGCAAAGGAAAATATTTCTGAACAGAACAACAGTGGCTTGTACTGTAAAATCAATAATTAACAAATGGAACCTCATAAATTGTAAAGCTTCTATAAAGCAAAATACACTGTCAATAGAACAAAAAGGCAATGAAGATATTTGGAAAAGTTCTTTATCTATCCTAAATCTGATAGAGTGCTAGTAACCACTATATGCAAACAATTGAAGAAGTTAGTCTCCAGAAAACCAAATAACCCTATTTAAAATGGGGTACAGTGCTAAACAAAGATTCTCAACTAAGGAATATTGAATGGCTGAGAAGCACTTAATAAAATGTTCAAAATTATCAGTCATTAGAGAAATGCCAATCAAAACAACCCTGAGTTTCCACCTCACAGCTGGAAAGAACCTAGATGTCCCTCAAGAAAGGAATGGATACTGAAAATATGGTACATTTACACAATGGAGTACTACATAGCTATTAAAAACAATGAATTTATGAAATTTTTAGACAAATAGAAGGATCTGGAGTATATTATCCTGAGTGAGGTAACCCAGTCACAAAACAATACACATGATATGCACTCACTGATAATTGTATATTAGTCCAGAAAATTAGAATACCCAAGATACAATTCACAGAACTCATGAAACTCAAGAAGAAATAAGACCAAAGTGTGGATACATTTATCCTTCTTACAAGGTAAAGAAAACACCCAAGGAAAGAGTTACAGAGACAAAATGTGAAGCAGAGACTGAAAGAATGATCCTCCAGAGACTGCCCCATCTGGGGATCCATCCCATAAACAACCATCAAAACCAGACACTATTGTGGATGCCAACAAGAGCTTGCTGACAGGAACCTGTTATAGCTTTCTCCTGAGAGGTTCTCCCAGTGCCTGACAAATACAGAAGTGGATGCTCACAGCCATGCAGTGAATGGAGCACAGGGTCCCCAATGAAGGAGCTAGAGAAAGTATACAAAGAGCTATAGGTGTTTGCAGCTTCATAGGAGGAACAACAATATGAACTAACAGGTACTCCCACAGCTCCCTGGGACTAAACTACCATCCAAAGAAAAGACATGGTGGGACTCATGTTTCTAGCTGTATATGTAGCAGAGGATGGCCTAGTCTATCATCAATGGGAAGAGAGGTCCTTGGTCCTGTGAAGGTTCTATGCCCCAGTTTAGTGGAATGGCAGGACCAGGAAGTGGGAGTGGGTGGGTTGGTGAGCAGTGGAAGGGGATGGGGATAGGGGGGTTAAAAGGGGAAATTAGAAAAGGGGATAACATTTGAAATGAAAATAAAGAAAATATCTAATAAAAAACAATCCAATAATAAATTATCTATCTTGAATGTAATGATTATTTATAGTTCCTTTAAATCCTTTTTGAGCAAGCAACCAATGCTTACTATGCTGCTTCAGTAATGATGTCTGATTCTTTGTCAAAATTCATCAGTGCCTGCTTCCTTCCAAGTAAAATCATATGGGCTTCTGCCTCATAATATGGCAGGGTATTATGTTTAGGAGACATCCTTTAATGTATTTACATAAGAGGGACTTTTTGCCACAATAATCCTGGTGGTGTATGAGTTGTATTAAAAATCAACAACTGTAAAGGCAAAGAATAATCTATATAAGTAGCAAATTGTTTGTCAATAGCTCTTTCTACTTGTAAGGCCAGCAATTCCTCAAGTTAAAGATCTAGGAAAACGAGGATTGGTACTCCCTTTAAGAATAGCAAAAAGGATTTCAATTCTCCTGTAGTAAGTTTTAAATAGGAGCAAACCAATTGATATCATCCAACAATTTTTGAAAATAATTTAAAGTTTTTAAACTGTCACTAAAGATAATTATCTTATGGGGATAAATGGCTTGATCTGTAAGTCTAAAGCCTAAATAATTATAAGGATCGTGAGTTTGTACCTTTTCTGGAGCTATTTGTAGTCTTTTATCAGCTAATGCCTGTTTTAAGTCTCTATAACATAAAAGCAAGTACTGAGGATCTTTTCCTTCAAACAAGACATCATCTGTGTAATGTATGATGTTCATCATTGGCCATTGCTGTATTATAAGCTGAATGGCTTGTGTCACAAATTTTTGACATAAGGTAGGACTATTTATCCATGCCCCGTAGGAATTTCCATTGATATCTTTTCATAGGTTCTTTAAAATTAATAGAAGGAACACTGAAAACAAGTCTTATGCAATCCTGGGGGTGCAAAGGAATAAGAAAGAAAACAATCTTTCAAATCTACTACTCTTTAATAATATCCTTTAGGAATAGCTATTGTAGATGGAAGCCCAGGTTGTTAAGCTACCATAGGTACCATGGTTTCATTGACCTTTCTTAAATCTTCTAGCAATCTCCATTTGCCAGATTTTTTCTTGATAACAAATATTGGAGGATTCCATGGTGAGTGAGATTCTCTTATGTGCCCTGCTTCTAGTTGCCCCTGCACTCGTGGAGACATGGTTTCCATTTTTTCTTTTGTTAAATGCCACTGAGCAACCCACACTGAAATGTTATTAAGCCATTGAATTTTATGAGCATGGGATGCAGGCATGATAGTGGCCATTACAGAAAATACCCTAAGACTCTAGTGTTAGAGTGGGACTTAGGCCTTTTAATGTCTTAATGCCTTGTCTTTCCTTTTCTAGCCCCTGACCAGGGAAAAATCATGGTCCTAGCATCTGTTTAGTCACTATTTCATTACGACTACACATTAGAAGACCCATCTGTGACTAGAGATCTCTTCTGTAGAAGGTAGTAGGCAAATTGGTATGATATAGGATTGAATTTATCCTGAATTGTCCTCCTCATCTCTCCAGGTTAGAAGTTTGAACTTTATTTTCAGTTATTGGCATAAACAGATACCTTGAAGGTGGTTGAGAGTATCAGATAAAGGCCAAGTTGATGGCCAACCTTGTCCTCTAATAACTGTTATATCAGCCCCAGTATTTATTAATCCTTCAAAACTTTTTCATTCAATTATTAATTTAAGGTTAGGTCTTGTTCTGGCTAGTTTTGTGTCAACTTGACACAGCTGGAGTTATCACAGAGAAAGGAGTTTCAGTTGAGGAAATGGCCTCCATGAGGTCTAACTGTAAAACATTTTCTCAGTTAGTGATCAAGGGGGAAAGACCCCTTGTGGGTGGGACCATCTCTCGGCTGGTAGTCTTGGGTTCTATAAGAGAGCAGGCTGAGCAAGCCAGCAGAAGCAAGCAAGTAATGAACATCCCTTCATGGTTTCTGCATCAGCTCCTGCTTTCTGACCTGCTTGAGTTCCAGTCTTGACTTCCTTTGGTGGTGAACAGCTGTATGGAAGTGTAAGCTGAATAAACCCTTTCCTCCCCAACTTGCTTCTTGTTTATGATGTTTGTCCAGGAATAGAAACCTTGACTAAGACAAATTGGTACCAGGAGTGCGGTATTCCTGTGACAATCTGACCATGTTTTGGGGAGAACTGTGGAAGGACTTTGGAACTTTGGGCTAGAAGATCCATTCTGTGTTAAGAGCTTTGTCAGCTATTGTTTAGGAGCTTAGAAGATAATGTTGAGAACAGTGCAGAAGATGGAGGCCTGGCTTATGAAATTTCAGAGGGAAAATTAAAGACTCTTTTCAGGGCCATTGCTATTTTGGAGTTTGATTATTCTATAGTTCTGGTTAGCTTGGACTGAAGAATCAGCTGTGATTAACAAGATACCAGAACTACTAAAGCAAAACCTTTGCATTACGGAGACTATTGATGCTGGTTAGCTGGAGCTAAGAAATTAGTGGTGATTAAGAAGAGACCAGCATCGTTGAGGTGACATCTTCTAGGAAGTGCTTTCTGAGAGCACAAAGAAGCTATGTTCCAGAGATAGCCAAAGTTGTACCTCGTGCAGCAGCAGGACTTGGAAATGTGTAAGAGTAACCCAGGTGGTACTGGCTTTGAAGGCATGAAGGGGTCATGCAGAGCAGCTGAGGCCATGGAAGCACTGTGAGAGGCCATGGAAGGCCATTTGTGAAGGTGCAGCTTCAGTTGCATTTGATGGCCTAGGACTAAAGGGGTCATACAAAGGAATTGAAACTTGGCACCATGAAGAGAGCCTATGAAAGACTAGTGTTGAAGCCTAGTTATAGTGGAAGACAGCAGCACTTTGAAGATGCCAGTAACATGAGATGACCATCAAGAACAGCAGCAGCAATGGAGTACAGGCATCTGGATCCTAGAGGACTATGTGTGTGCTACAAAGGGCATGGCTGGAGAAGTGACCCAAGCCCTTGGAGGAGCCCAGAAGATCCTGAGTTAGATCCTAGACATTGGACGGTTGGAGGTTGATTTTTGCTTTGGATTGTGACTGTGCCCTGATAATTTTCGCACTTGAAGGAAGTTTTTTAGTGAAGCCCACAGTTAAGAGACTTTGGATTTTAAAGTACTTTGAATTTTAAAAGATACTGGATATTTTAAAAGGATTGAACTTTTAATATGTCAAGACTGTGGGACTTTTAAAGTTATTTAAGATCTTGGGGATGAATAAGAACTAAGGATTGAGGCTTACTAGTGATGTATTTGTGTGACAAGTTGACAAGGGGTCAATTGTACTGGCTAGTTTTGTGTCAACTTGACACAGCTGGAGTTATCACAGAGAAAGGAGCTTCAGTTGAGGAAATGGTCTCCATGAGATCCAGCTGTAGGGCTGGATTTTCTCAATTAGTGATCAAGAGGAGAGGACCCCCTGTGGGTGGGACAATCCCTGGGCTGGTAGTCTTGGATTTTATAAGAGAGCAGACTGAGCAAGCCAGGGTAAGCAAGCCAGTAAAGAGCATCCCTCCATGGCTTCTGCATCAGCTTCTGCTTTCTGACCTGCTTGAGTTCCAGTCCTGACTTCCTTTGGTGATGAACAGCTGTATGGAAGCGTAAGCTGAATAAACCCTTCCCTCCCTAAATTGCTTCTCGGTCATGATGTTTGTGCAGGAATAGAAACCCTGACTAAGACAGGTCTTATACTAGTAATAGATTGAACCCGGTACACATCAGAGTAACAAAAACCTCTTTGTCCTCTCTTCTCTTAACTTATTTTCAAGGTAGTGGATGTAAGAGAACTAAAATAAGTTGAGAAATTCTTTTGTCAGCAGGTACAGTTATAATGGGGGGAGTAGCCATAATTTATTTTCTCCCTCATGGTCATAATCTATAACACCTGGATAAATCGGCAATCCTTTTAGTCCTATAATTAATCTCTAGGTCCCAGGAGGCACAGGTCCAAAAACTCCTGTAGGCAGGGTTTGAACTCCCATATCTAGGATCAATACTTGGTGGGTGGTGGAACTGAGGTCCAGTACAGCACTTCCTGGGGTTGCTCTGATAACTTCTATGGCTTGGCTGAAGCTTTCCAACCACATAAACTGCTTGCTGTGTATGTCTGGGGGCCTGAGCCTGGCCCCTCTGCTTGTTTCCCTACGTGGGACAGCCTTGAATACCTGTTTTAGATGTACATTCCTTGGCCCAATGATTGCCCTTCTTGCACTGAGCACAAATTCCTGGGGCACAATCTGATTATCTACTTGTGCCTCTCTTCCTGGAACAATCATTTTTAAAAGGACCCAAACCTCCACATTTAAAACATCCCACATTCCCTTGTTTCTTTGAAAGCATAATTTGTACAGTGATCCCTTTTAAGGCAGCAGCCATGACCATACCCTGATTGAATGTCCAATTTCTGCACAAAGATGAGCATATCCTCATAAGTCTGTGCTTTGTTTGGCCAAATGGCAAACTGCATTAGCTTTCTCACAAGCCAAGTGTGCAACAAAAGGAATACTTGCTTGACAATCTCCAAAAATTCTCCTAGCTGCTTTTAGCAGTCTCTACAAAATCCTGAAAAAGTTCATCAGGAGCTTGATACCAGATAAAAAATACATGTGTGGCAAGGCAGAAGACTTCCACCTAGGGTGGAAGGTTTCCACCCTAGGTGGGCTAGCTAGGTCATTGGAAGACCAACTCTCAGTGGACCAACTGTGCAAAACAATTAAGATCTGTTTATCTTGCTCAAGGCTGGGGAAACGGCATAATAGTTCAGTTCTCTCTGGTGAGAGAACCTGTAGATGTAAAAGGATGAGACATTAGAATATGAATTTTCGTTCCTGAAAAGGAGACAGAGAAAAGCTGAATTCAGATCCCTTTCTCATCCTATGCAGGTAGAGATTGTACTTCCTGGCCCATTTCTCTGTCCTTGGAATGGTACTTCATACACTTAGGGTGCATGTTCCAACAAAAGTTAGGGTGGGACCTTTCACTTCAATTAATTTAATCTGGAAACTGACTCATGTACATGACCAGATGAGTGCTTACTTGTTTGTTTTAAATACCATCAAGTTGACAATCAAAATTATCTATCAAATTACTATATTGATTTAAAATTTTTATTTTTTTCCTTTATTTTGATCATAATCTTTTCCTTTCCCAAACTTCTTCTAGACACTCCCCTCCTTCTTCCCCTCCCATGTTTTGATATTTCTCCCTCTTTGAATTGAAAAAGAGCATGGGGGAGGGTTGTAAAGGTGAATATGAATGGACATACGGGAAGAAAGAAATATTGTCAGTATAATCTCAAAGTTTTTAAATTTTATGAAAAACAAATACTAAGTAATAACTTAGAAGAAAGAAACAACACACATACAAAAAATAAATAAAATGGAGAAGAAAAGTAAAATTCTGAACAAGCTAAAAGTAAGGCAAATACCAAAACAACCCAAAAAGTCAGCACACACACACACACACACACACACATCACACACACACACTGGAGTCTTATTTCTGTTGTAAAACTACTCTTGGGAATGGAGATATCTGAGGAACATGAACAATATATCAAGTGGCATTCCATTAGGGAGAATTGTTACTTCTTTGTCCAGCATGTTCAATTGCAAATGGCTTCATGGTTTGTGGTGGTGATGGGGATTTGTTCCTTGTGCATGTTGTTACCTTCTCTATGAGTTCAGATTTTATATTTTAGCAATTATGTATCTGATAGATAATATATCAAAAATATGCAAAGATCTAAAAGAAGTGAACTTCAAGAAGGCAAATATCCCAGTTATAAATGGAGTACAAAACTAAATGTGTTTTCAAAATATTGAACAAAGATGGCTGAGAAATACTTTAAAAAATGTTCAGAATCTTTAGACATCAGGGAATGTAAATTAAATTTACTTTGATATTTCATATTATGCCAATCAGAGTAGATAAGATAAATAAGACCTATGACAGTGCACACTGATAAGAATTAGGGAAAATGCAAACATGTATACATTACATTTTAAAATGAAAAGATGTCCAGAAATTGCCATGAACCATCCTTGGCTTGGAGAGGTGTTCCGAGGAAGTGCTGTTTGGGAGTGGCAAAAGAAATGACTTGACATTAATAATGGGGTACAACCTGACATCTCTGTGTTCTACTCTTGCTGGCTCTCCAGACAGCTCCCAAAAGAGCTCAAGATATCTCAGTTCTTGCAGACCAAAGACAAGTCCAGCAACCACAGATCAACTCAATTGACCATCTCAGGTTCCCACTTGAGAGCATCTTATGATCTCAACCTCTTGATGCATAAAAAGACAGCAAGTTCATTTTTTTTTTTTCAAAAATAGCAATGAATTCAGACAATAAGAACAAAAAATAAGCTCACTCAGTGGGATCCAGCTCTGTAATCACCACTTTCCCCTTGCCTGGACCAAAACTAACTCTGTTTTAGGATAATCCCAACCCAGGAATCTGCCTGCTGCTGCAAGCACAAATGATAAACTTTGCTTTGTGGAATCCTGCCCTGCAATCACCACTACCCATTTTTCCCCAACTCTTTTTTAAATATCTTTCTGGCATGCTGGCCCATCACACAGTTGTTTTCATTAATCCAGGTCTGCGAATACCCTCGTGTTGGGGACAAAATAAAGGGGGGGGGGTGGCGCCCAGGGGGCCCCGGGGAAAAGTAGAGAGTAAAAGGGGCCTAACATCTGGCCAGAGTTCCTGTGCTCTGGGCAGGCAGACACAGGAGTTGGGGGGCTGCTGGGATGCTTTCCAGCTTTCCACACTGCCCTGGGCAAGCATCTAAGCCTCTGATCCACTCTGCGGGAGGGGGGGGTGGGGTGGAGAAGGGGCAGCCCTCGACCTGGGGAACCCCAGAGCTACTTTGCTAAAGCCACCAGGGTTGTAGGAGAAAAGGAATGAGGGATGAGGGAAAAACTTCCCAACATTGACCAGAGTGTGCAGCAGAACTTGAAGGAGCAGAACTCTATGGGGGAAAGAGAGAAGGGAGAGAGAGAGAGAGAGAGAGAGAGAGAGAGAGAGAGAGAGAGAGAGAGAGAGAGAGAGAGAGAGAGAGAGAGAGAGAGAGAGAGAGAGAGAGAGAGAGAGGAGAGAGGAGAAGACAAAGAGAAAGGCAAGAGGAGAGAGAAGTGAGAGGTAGAGGACAAAGGAGTGAGAGTAAGAGTGCAAAAGGGGCTGAACAGCCCTTTTTATGGTTTTCACTGTTGCTAGGTAACTGGGGAGGCTTTTAGCCTGAAGGTCAGAAGCTTGGGCCTTTTTGCTTACATGACTACTGATCACATGGTGGAGTCTCTTGTGGGGGCTGTGGGAGGTGGTACCTTAGGCAGGGGCCGGAGTTCCAGGAGCATGAGAGAGTGCCTACCATGTCATGTAGGTGAATTATGACCATCAGGGTTCAGACCTTAGCTTGACTGGATACCAGCCTGCAATTTCCCACACCTTTGTATAACTAATATTGCATCCTTATATTTGACATCATTGAGAAATGTTACATACTTGAACTTGTGTTTTTAGAGTTCTCTACTATAGGTTCAAAGGCTTGTCCAGAAGGTCACAAAGTTGTCAGTTTTGGCCGAGACATACCCTCACCTCCCTGATTCCTGCTGCTTCCAACCATTATGGAATCATAAACCCAGGCAGGGAAATCACCTCCCCAAGTATGAACACAAAACAAATCATGTACTTTACCATGCAAACAAATCTCAAGCCCACAGCAAACTTCAGCATTCATGGAGACTCAAACCTTGCTAGCTCTGCCTCAAGGGAGAGAACTGTACCACATCTTCCTTTCCACATGGCAGGACTTGACCAAAATTATGGAAAGCAATATGGGAGTATCTTCAGAAGCTGGAAAATGATCTACCTCAAAATCCAATAGTACAACTTTTGTGTAGATACCTAGACAATACATTTTCCTATGCAGATATTTGCTTATCCATGTTCATTGATGTTATACTTATAAAAGCCAAAAATCAGAATCAGCCTAGATGAAAATCAGTGGATGAGTCTTTAATGAAAATATGCTACACTGATACAATAATATAATAGATGATAAGAAAAATGAAACTATGAACAATTAAATTAATGGATGGACCTAGAAAAATTTACACAGGCTGAGGTAACTCAGATCCCAAAATACAAATATTGTGTATTTTCTCATATATATATATATATGTGTGTGTGTGTGTGTGTGTGTGTGTGTGTGTGTGTGTGTGTTGTATGTGTGCTTTTACTGATTTCAATATGTATATTTTGATCAAAATAACATTAGGATATAGTGAGTCAGTAAAGGATTATGAAGAATGTAAGATCATGCAAGGAAAGAAAAATAAAGCAAAATTTCTTCATGAAAATGAACAGCCACCCTGCTGATTCAAAATGTATCACAACTAGCTGCATGGACAGATCAAATGTTGGCTATCAGAATAACTAGGAATCATTACCTAGAAAGGTTGCTTAAACCATTAAATAGTAAACAGATAATTAGGATATTTGTTTACTGTGGTCAGGAAACAAACCAAATAGCAAATTCCATTTCAAATATTTGCTTTCTAAGGTTATTCCGAGAACTGCATTTCTATATTCTTAATTTCTCAGGAGACACCAGAATACTAAATAAAAGGCTATGTTTCTACAGTAATTGAAATTGCTACTTACAATAGTTAAAATATGTCATCAAATTATATAATATATATGTATATATTTAATTTGATGCCATATTTATGGCATATATATGTATATGTTTGCAAACACATATATCAAATATATATATATATATATATATATATATATATACACATACATATACTTGCACAAATAATAGAATGTTTTTCACAAAAGTTTATAGAACCATAATAACTCAGAGAACATTTTTGTGAAATAAAAAAGCTAGAAAGACACTGTGTGTTCTCACTCACATATAATTCCCCAAAATATCATATAAGAGAATAATGTAGACTGGAATCTCCCAAAAGTCTAGGCAATTATGACTGAAATAATTGAAAAATTAAGATTAAAGAATATGAATTATAGGGCTGTAAAAATGGCTCAGTGTTTAAGAACACTGGCTCTGTTTTCATTCAGAGGTTCTGAGTTCAGTTCTCAACAACCACATGGTGGCTCACAACAATCTGTAATGGAGTCTTAAGTCCACTTTTGGTGTGTTTGAAAACAGTGACAGTATAATCACATATGTAAAATAAATCTTAAATAAGAATATGAGTTATAGTGATTATGAATGAGTAAAATAGATTACTTTTGTGGCATGTTCCCTACAGTAAACGAAAGACAATAAGTATCATCCCTCAGAAATGCTGTGAGTAATGGAATCTTCTCACCTAAAATATTACTGTTGTTGGGTTATACATATTTTACTTGGCTAAATTTACCTGTGCCATAATATTTATATATTTTTAAGTTTCATGTTTTAGTCCTTTGTCTATCAATTTTAAGTGATGAAAATAAAGAAATATTAGATGAAACTCAGGTGCAGTAATGTATTTCTACAGTGACTCTAGAAAATAAGATGTAGATGAAAACAAAAAATATACAAAACTAACAACAACAACATAAAAGAAGCTTGAGGCAGAGACTGGAAAAAGTTATTGATAAATTTTCTCTGTGATGAATACTCCTACAGTCAACTAGACCTCAATTCTTTCAGGCATGCACTGAAATATGTAAATAATCCCATTATTTTTGCACAAAGGCATAAATATTATTAGACTTAATACAGAAGTCTTTCTTCCTCATTAATTTACTATTCTTTCTGTATCATTAACTAGCAATTTCAAATTTCTTTAGAAGAGGACCAAATTCTCTCACTAGTGAATCACTTCTTGCATAAGATGAAGAAACAGATAATGATACCAGAATACCTGGATGTAAGGTGTGAAATAGAGGATCGGAAGATAGAAGTTTGTCAGGATATAGGCAGGGTCCTCAAAAAAATTCCTGCTTGATCTATTTCATTCACAAATAAAGAAATAAACTGCCATTTTTAACACTGAAAATTAAAATATATAACCATTATGTAGACTTCACACTTACCTATTCATTGAGCTAATTAAGTATGTTTTATTTGATCAGGTTAATATATTTATAATGTAAATATTGAGCAACATATGTTAATGCAAATTGTAAATTGAAATTCTAGATAGATGATACATATAGATAATCTCAAATTTAGAAATTTCTTAACCATGATAAACACTTGAACAATTGTAATCTCATGCTGGCTTAATTTTTTGTTTTTCTTACATTTTCATATCATTTCCTCAAAAACTTCAAAAAATGATTTGGGCTTCAGCCTATATATCACAAGTTTGCCATGCATAACAAATGAACCTATCTTTTGCATAAGCTCATTTTTCTCTCATTAGTTTTGATATTCAAAATTTAATCAACATTGTGCTCACATGGACAAGATCAACAGTGATTTTACTCTCCAATTCAATGTAAGAATATAAGTTATGTCTATAGTGGGAACTTGAAAGTTCCCTTACCACTGTGTTTCTTGGAGGTTGCATTTGAAAAGAGGTATAATTAGAATATTTGAAAATGTATAATTGGTGAGATTCTTTATTTAACATTATATAATTACCTATCTCTTATTAAGGCTCTATTGGCATTTTTTCCTAACAATGTTGAATAAATGTTTGTAGAATGCATCAATTTATATTTCAAATATACTTCCTTATATATTAAGTAATGGTGAAGGATTTGGAGAAAATAATTCCTACCACCATATTCTCTATCATATGTGATACAGAATTAGTTTTTGACATTCAGAATGTGAAGAGGGAAACAGGTTTTCACTTCTAAATTGAAGTACAATTCCATGTACTCACAAAGCGCCCCTGTTTGTAGCCATTATTAAAGAAGTTTCTAGAGCAATTAGACAGGAGGAAAGATGGAAACAAATGAATTATCACAATTATCAAAGATCAGAGGACATAAAACAAAATCATATCTAGAGGAAATATTCAATTATTGTAATGTATATAACTTTTTTGATATAACTATTTTTATTAGATATTTTATTTACATTTCAAATGTTATCCCCTTTTCTAGTTTCCTCTCCAAAAATCCCCTCTCCCATACCCATGTTCCCCAATTCAGCCACTCCTAATCCCTGGCACTCCCCTATACTGGGTCATAAAACCTTTACAAGACCTAGGGCCTCTCTTCCCATTGATGAATGACTAGGCTATCCTCTGCTACATATACAGCTAGAACCACAAGTTACACCATGTATTTTCATTGATTGGGGGATTAGTTCCAAGGAGCTCTGGGGGTACTGGTTAGTTCATATTGATGTTCCTACTATGGGGCTTCAGACCCCCCCAGCTCCCTGAGTACTTTCTCTAGCTCCTTCATTGGGGACCTTATACTCCGTCCAATGGATGTATGAAGGCAATGTATAGTTGCAATTCAAAAGCTAACAATAAAGTCTATCACTGTCTAGCCTTTGTAAAAATACTTGTAGCTAGTCACTAGTGTAGCTTGGCTTAAAAGGGACACAGTTATTCTTTGCAATTAACACAATATTTCTTTCAATTCTTCCATGTCACATATACCAACCAGATGCAGAGACAATTAAACTGTAAGATAATGAATAAATATTTTTTTTGTTCTATAAATTTTATCCATATCTTTGTTTGGTTTGAAGGTGTAAAATCCAATAACTTAAAATGTTTTGGTTTTATTTCTAAAAAGGCAAAAGTGTCTGTATTCCATGGAAAATAATAGCATTTCTAAGTTAACATTTTGAAATTGCAAGGAAATCAGAGGCTGGAGGAATATTCCTATTTGATATGTTAATAATGTTTTAAATTATATTGTTTAAAGTACTAAAAAATTCAATGAGATATATTAAATAGCAGCCATATTTTGTGACATGTATAGTTTTATATAATGAAAATTATTTACATAAAGATCATAAAGTATTTTTCACAAAGTAAAATAGCTATATACAAGAAGCAGTTTTATATTAGTGGCATTCACTTGGGAATCATATTAAGGGTTATCTTATTTTTCTTTACAATCAGATTCATTGTTTCCTTTATGTTTTCAGTTCACCTAAGATTATAGACTAGATAAGAATAAGTGTCTTCTGACATAAATTCTTATAAATATACTTTTGTTCCATATGGATAATAAGAAGGGACTAACACATTTTTCCTACTTTTATAATAATCTCTTAAATGCTAACTGGCAAATTATTTTACTTGCCTTAAATAGCCTGGAAGCCAATAACACAAGTGATACAAAAATTTCTGTATATTGGTTTAAATTTTGTTCTAGTACTTTTATACTAGCGAATACATAAGTACATTGTGATAGATGTATCATGATCGCGTGTACTTTGCCAGCACTGTAATGGTTCTCTACACTTCTAAATGATGTTTATAGCAGCTTGTGGTCTACAATATGTTACCATGAAAAGTACATCATCTGGAGTTATTTCAGCACGTTTCTTTCAAAGTTTATAAAATGTACGTTTCGCTTACAAATTACTTTGTGGGTGAAGAGCATTCTTCACACTTCAAACTTGGTCTCTTATGAGATAATTTTCCCTCCTCTGACAGTTGTAACCCTTGTTCTCAATGTACCATATGGTTGTCACTATATTTTTTCATTTCTTCACATTTGATTAATAATCTTATAGTATTATGATTTGTAAAACATTCCATTCTGTTATGCAAGTTTAAATTATTGGCATATAAGAAAACCTTAATGAGGAATCCTGTTATCATGTACTGCTTTAAAATTAAAAAAAAAAGTTTTCTAGCAGAAATATGTATTTAGTCTGTTTCTGAGAATAAGTATACAAGTTTAGAAGTTTATTAATTAAAGTAGCTGTCTTAGTCAGGGTTTCTATTCCTGCACAAACATCATGACCAAGAAGCAAGTTGGGGAGGAAAGGGTTTATTTGGCTTACACTTTCATACTGCTGTTCACCACCAAAGGAACTCAGGACTGGAACTCAAGCAGATCAGAAAGCAGGAGCTGATGCAGAAGCCATGGAGGGATGTTCTTTACTGGCTTGCTTCCCCTGGCTTGCTCAACCTGCTCTCTTATAGAACCCAAGACTGCCAGCCCAGAGATGGTCCCACCCACAAGGGGCCTTTCCCCCTTGATCACTAATTGAGAAAATGCCTCACAGCTAGAT
>CACVCL010032519.1:0-15820 GCA_902729485.2 Mus minutoides | reverse complement strand
GGAGGGGGGAGGGTATAGGGAACTTACTGGATAACACTTGAAATGTAAATGAAGAAAATATCTAATAAAAGTTGGAAAAAAAAAGAAGTAGGTGACTGCTATAATAAGTAAAATGTGGCTCACAGGAGTTTGGAACTAGTTTGTGGGGAAATAGAGTATAGAGCTGTAGGCCAAAGGAGTCTTAGAAATACCAAAAATAGAATTTTATGAGTGATTCTAGTAGATGTTTGAAAAATCAAAATGTCAACAGAAAACCAAACAGTAAATACTGTGTTCCTGAATTTTCAGATAGGAGCAAGGACTCTATAAAGAAGCAAAACAAAGCCTGTTTATGCTTTATTCCGGCCAAGAATCTAGCCACATCCTATCCATTTTTTTGGATACTGGGGTGGGGATGAATTCAGACTTGTTTAGAGAAAAACTGTGTTAAGACCATTCTAGTAACAGCAAAGTTCGTATTGATTGCCTTTTGGAAAGTTTATGACCACACACACACACACACACACACACACTCACACACACACACACACACACACACACAGCAGTAAATATTTAGGAGATTAGTGCAATTAAGGGACAACCTTGTATTTTTTATTAGAATAGCAGAAGAACAACATTAAATCAACAGAAAGACCGGGTCTCTCTGCCCTACCATGACTGCCTAGGAAAACACTTTTCTAAAGTTAGTGCTCTGGCTTCTGGAGATCAAAGGCCACCAAGGATGTTTGAAAAAGCCAATATACATCTTTAGCTGGGCAGCAGAACATGACATTGCTATCTGTGACACTTCAGGCACTCATGTCACAAGACTTATGGGTCATGGGAACTTGAAATAATGTCCCAGAAAATGAAAACAGACAATGTGTAACAGGATCTGGTGTGACAAAGACCAAGTATTCTACCTTACCTATTATAAAGTTGATCATGTATGAATCATTTGTCAAATGCTGTTTCTATAGAGGTATAATTGCTGAAATGCTATTTTACAATCCATAAACTCTCCCTGCACATTGAAAGAAGTATGATACTTTGCAGCCTAACTATGTTTTTTTGGTTTAAAATATGATACCCAGAAGCTGGAAAGAACCCAGATGTCCCTCAACAGAGGAATGGATACAGAAAATGCGGTACATTTACACAATGGAGTACTACTCAGCTATTAAAAACAATGAATTTATGAAATTCTTGAGTAAATGGATGTGTCTGGAGGATATCATCCTGAGTGAGGTAACCCAATCACAAAAGAAGTCACTTAATATACACTCACTGATATTTCTGGGCGGATATTAGCCCAGAAATCTAGAATACCCAAGATACAAGTTCCAAAACATAAGAAAATCAAGAAAGACCAAGGCGTGGATACTTCACTCTTCCCTAGAATAGGGATTAAAATATACAGGGAAGGATGTGCAGAGACAAAGCTTGGAGCTAAAATGAAAGGATGGGCCATCCAGAGAGTGCCCCACCCGGGTGGTCGATCACATAATCAGCCACCAAACGCAGACACTACTGCATACACCAGCAGGAAATTGCTGAAAGGACCCTGATATAGCTGTCTCCTGGGAAGCTTTGACAGTTCCTGACAAACGCAGAAGTGGATGCTCACAATCATCTATAGGGCAGTACACAGAGTCCCCAGTGTAGGAGCTAGAGAGAGTACCCAAGAGTTGTAGGGGTCTGCAACCCTATAGATGGAACAACAATATGAACTAATCAGGACCCCCAGAGCTCATGTCTCTAGCTGTATATGTATTAGAAGATGGCCTAGTTGGCCATTATTCGGGAAGAAAGGCCCTTGGTCTAGCAATGTTTATAGGCCCCAGTACAGGGGAATGCCAGGGCCAAGTAGAGGGAGGTTAGGGGAGCAGGGCGGGGGGAGGATATAGGAGACTTTTGGATAACACTTGAAATGTAAATGAAGAAACTCTCTAATAATAAATTTAAAAAATATGATCTCTGATCGCCCTCTGATTATCCTTGAAAAAACTGGATATATTATTGAAAAGTGTTCTATTAGTTTATGGATAGGGAATATAACACACATAACTTCTACAAATACAATCTTTTAAAAAATTTTTTTTTCTCTTTATTAGATATTTTCTTCATTTACATTTCGAAAGTTATCCAGAAATTTCCACTTACCCTCCCGCATCCCCGCCCCGCTCCCCTACCCACGCCCTCCCACATAATGGCCCTGGTGTTCCCCTGTACTGGGGCATATAAAGTCTGTATGACCAAGGGGCCTCTCCTCCCAATGATGGCCAACTAGGCCATCTTCTTCCATATATGCAGCTAGAGACATGAGCGCAGGGGAAACTAGTTAGTTCATGTTATTCNCCAGCTTCTGGCTATTATGAATAAGGCTGCTATGAACATAGTGGAACATGTGTCCTTATAACCAGATGGAAACTCTTCTGGATATATGCCAAGTAGAGGTATTGCTGGATCTTCCGGTAGTACTATGTCCAATTTTCTGAGTAACCGCCAGACTGATTTCCAGAGTGGTTGAACAAGCTTGCAGTCCCACCAACAGTGGGGGAGTGTTCCTCTTTTACCACATCCATGCCAGCATCTGCTGTCACCTGATTTTTTGATCTTAGCCATTCTTACTGGTGTGAGGTGGAATCCAATTTTAAATTTTAGTTAATGAAAGAGTTAGAGTTAATAGAAACTAGGAATAAAGAAAAACCACAAATGTCAGGAGAAAGGGAGAAAGAGATCTGAGCAAGTCTTAGTTTCAAGTTTTTTAAAAAATATGCCTCTCCACCTCCACCTGAAGCAGATAGGTGAATGAGCCCCTAGGGCCTGAGTGTTCCTGTCTCTCACCTGGGAAAAGCTGGAGAGCTGGCCCTGGTACTTCTGGTGAGCTGGAGGGTTGACCAATTCAGTTTCCACCGAGGCCTAGATCCAGGGCTTTTGAGTTGGCCCACCCCAATATCAACCCCAACTATGCACTTCTGGAGCACATGAAGGTGTCTGTCCTGCAGGTCCAAGGCTGCAGGATCTCTGTGACAGAGGGCAAAAACAGAGTATCTGAAAGGAGTTCCTGTGAGGAGCCAGTTAATAGTGTAGCAGAAGCCAGAGGCCTTTAACAACACAAATGACTCTGCAGTGTATGTTTGCAAAGTAAAGCTGTTTGAGGATTAGGGTACACTATGTGATACATGGCAGCTTTTATGACAGAATTGTTGTTGTTTTATTTTTATTTTGTTTTGTTTTCTTTGCAGGGAGGAGTTACAAGTTTGAAGGGATGGGGAGATGAGTGAAAATAGGGTATATGGTGTAAAATTCACAGAGTCAATAAAAAGTTGAAAACATTGTGGTTCTCATTAATCCTATGTTATCGTATATCTTACCATCACTAAAAGAAAACAGTCATATGGCAGAATCTGCTTATGAAACAAATTTGCTTCTATAAAGGGAAAATATATATTATGGAGGAGAAATGTACGTAATAGGAATTTTCAAAATGTTTTGTTTTATATATGTTTGCCCTTTTCCTTATAAAAAATTAACAACTACACTGCTCACAATTATAGATATGACAGGGAAAATATACCAAATTAACTTCTACCTTCCTGAAGCTTTTATATTTAATTATACCTTATATTAATATGAGGGACTTCATACAGTTTTGCTCCTTTAGAAATAGTTTAGTCAGAGTATATTTGCTACATCTGTTTTCATTGATGGGTTACTGGAATAAAATAGGCTAATATCCCCCTAGATGTATTTTAAAACAAAGGTAGAGAAATAAAAGTTTCATGAGACTGAACTAAATTTTTGATATTTCTACATGTATATCTTGAATCAATTATTCTTTAATAATGTATCACTTCAACTCTTACATTTTAACTCAGCAATTAAAAAAAATTTAATTTAATTTCCATTGGTAGTTACTCCTAGCTTTAAAACCTTTTAATGACCATCAGTTAAGGAAATAAATGCACACATACACTTGAGTTCAGCTCTCAGTATTTGCACCTGAAGGCTTCCCACCTATAACTCTAGTTCCTAGAAATCCAATAAAATATTTAAAAAAGTTAAATTATATTGCATATTGTTCATATGTTTGCCTCATTGGCTCTGAAATGTTTGCAAAGTTCTTGTTAATATTAACAAAATGGAGCATAGTGATTCATCTGTGTCTTAATGATGTCTCTCCATGACATTCTTTGTTTATCAATTCCCGTGGGCTAGTAGAAAGACACAGATAAAGTGAGTCCAAGTCCAGGTCCATTTTGAAAGAAACCCAGATAGAAATCTTCCTTATTTTTGATTATTCAAGCCATCATTTGCAACAACAAAAGTTCTCTTAGGCTTAAAGAAAATATTACTTATTTTTGGGTGTAAGTTATATTGCTGCAAAATCTTCACCTAAAACACTCATGTAAAGGCAGAGGAAAATTTTTTTAAGAAGTTGTTGTTGCTATATGAAGAAGTAAATGGAAGAAGAACCCCCATAAGTACAGACTTTCCCATATTTGTCCACAGGAGAATGGGAAATGATAGCTCCATTGTAATCTGATAAATTGTTTCAAAGATTTTAGAGTAACTGAAATTAAGCATACCATGAGTTAAATACTACTAGTCTCTAAGAAAAAGAAATATAATCTGGAGAGACATCACAAAGTTAAATCATTTTGTTTGTCGGATAAGATGAAATAAAATGTTACCAAGCCAACTTGCTGACTCTGAAATCATGACTACTTAAGAAAGTAGGAGTTCAAACTTCATTTTCAAGATGAACTCAGAAGTAAGTTTGTCATCTTCATATATTAAAAATATTCCAATTTACTTAAACATTTACAATGTTACTTGTACATAACATATACTTAATGTGAAAACTGAAGGAGCTTTTATGGGGGGATATAAAGGCAGGCAGTCAGTCAGTCAGGCAGGCAGGCAGGCAGGAAGGAAGGAAGGAAGGAAGGAAGGAAGGAAGGAAGGAAGGAAGGAGATAGTGTGATGGGAAGAAAACTAAATATCATACTCTCTCTCATATGCAGAACCTAGATTTAAGTGTGTGTGTGTGTGTGTGTGTGTGTGTGTGTGTGTGTGTTTCTGTCTGTGTCTCTGTCTGTCTATGTTTGTTTCTGTCTATTCTCTCTACTCTGTATGTGTGTGTGTGTGTGTGTGTGTGTGTGTGTGTGTGTGTGTGTGCACATGTGCATGTGTGTGTGTAACAGAGAGAGAGGGGGAAGCAAAGAGGGAGTAGGAAGGAGATCAAGGAGAAGGAAAAAGGAGAGATGATGAAGCAGGATCTTACTCTTGCTCTATGTGTATTGCAAGATACAATGATGTATATTTATGAAAATGTCAGAATGAAGCCTACTATACTGTATGCCAAGTAAAAATATTTTATATGCATTTTTGGTGGATTTATAGTCTCTTTAACACTGAAATGGAATAATTGTTGTCACAGAAGACACTATTGATTAGACTCCCAAAACAGAGAGCCAACTATAAGTACTAGATTGTTCTCCTACACTCTTTGTTTAATGTTATATTGTGAGATAATTTAAAGGGCATTTTCAATTATTTGAAAGCATTGCTACTTCCCTGTAAATGTTACTTTGACCATTTGTTTATTTGTATAGCACTGTTGTATTAAAAATTAAACTATACATTTTGTAAATTACATTTTTCTAGCTAATGACTTATTATTTCAAAAAAGGTTTTCCTTTCTCATCCTCTGGTTTTTATATTATAAAAGAAAATCACATAGGGAGAAGAATGTCATTATCCAAAGACTCTGAAGTATGAAATATTGAAGAGAATGCCTGAATATGTCCATGACTATGTGGGTTGCATCTCCAGTGAGATGGTTGGTCATCAGAGCCAATTTTTGGTGAAATATTGAAAGTTTCCTAAACCAAAGTGCACATAATTTTACAAAATGTAAATTTGAAGGTAAGACTAGATTACTTCTATAAGGTTTTGAACTGTGTATTTAGACTATAACCATGTTCTAGACTTATTTTTACAATGTTGAGGAAATGGAGACAAGTTACACTATTTTTCATGCTTCATTAGCTAACAATAATTCTTAAATTATTATAGGATAAGTATAGTAAAGTATAGTATAAGTATTTTTAAATCATTTGAAAAATGATTTAAGTGATATCATCAGAATTTTTAATCCATATTTATATCTCTAATGTATCTTCCAGTCAACAGGTTGAACAACAGATGTTATTTGTCATTTGAATGGAAAATAAAGAAAGGCAGATTTTTATTTCATAAGACTATTCATCTTTACAAATGTTTTCTAAATGCCATGCCATGTCTTTTCAATATTTTTCTATGTATTTTGTTTTATGGAGGGTTATACTTCGTTTATTTAAAGAGAAGAAGATTCACAATGGAAAACCACACAGTACCCACAGAATTTATTTTATTGGGACTGTCAGACGACCCTGGACTTCAGATTCTGATCTTCCTCTTTTTAATTCTCATGTACATACTAAGCATCACTGGAAACTTGACCATCATTGCCCTCACCTTGGTTGACCCTCATCTACAAACCCCCATGTATTTCTTCCTCAGGAACTTCTCTGTTTTAGAAATAACCTTTACTACTGTCTGTATCCCTAGATTTCTCAGCACAATTGTTACCAGAGACAAAACTATTTCCTACAATAGTTGCACAGCTCAATTGTTTTTCTTCATCTTCATGGGCATCACTGAGTTTTACCTTCTAACGGCTATGTCTTATGATCGCTATGTGGCCATCTGCAAACCACTGCACTACACAACCATCATGAACAGAAGAGTCTGCGTATTGCTGGTTTTTTCTGCCTGGCTGGCAGGGTTCCTAAACATCTTCCCACCCGTCATTCTCTTTCTTCAGTTAGATTACTGTGGCTCCAATGTCATCGATCACTTTGCTTGTGACTACTTCCCCCTCCTGCAGTTATCCTGCTCAGATACATGGCTCCTGGAAATTATTGGGTTTTATTCTGCAATAGTGATACTGCTCTTCACTTTAGCATTGATCATTCTTTCCTACATGTTCATAGTCAAGACAATTTTGAAACTTCCATCTGTCAGTCAGAGAAAAAAGGCTTTTTCTACATGCTCTTCCCACATGATTGTCATTTCTATCTCATATGGCAGCTGTATATTCATGTATGCTAACCCTTCTGCCAAAGAAAAAGCTTCACTGACCAAAGGAGTAGCTATTCTCAATACTTCTGTGGCTCCTATGATGAATCCATTTATCTACACTCTGAGGAACCAACAAGTGAAGCAAGCCTTTAAGGACACCATCCAAAAAGTAGTGCTTTTCTCTGGCAAATGAAAACATTTGTAATGTTAAAAGCACAAGTTCATCTTTCCAAATTTATAGGTAACAGAGAAAAAACATGACGGGATAGAGTTGGCATTTTGATATTTAGTGATATTTCATGTTTAAAGTAAGCATTATGCTTTGTATGTCCAGCTCATTTCTATGTGTGTTCATCTATCTACTGTTCTCTGTATTTATCATCTATTGCTTACTTGTGAGTGTGTATTTTTTTCTAAAAAATGAAATCCTTTTATATGTTTTTCTATTGTGCAATCCATATCAGGAATCTCCTTCATTACTATTATTTGGCAGTTTACCATCTTACTATAAATTTATTCTCATTATAATTAATAGACTTGGCAAAACTGAATACTGCTTCATGATTTTCTGATACTTCAAATCTTTATTGAAATTTATTTAGATGATATGGAAAGACTAGGCTAATGATCATGCTTTTGAATATTAGCATGGGTATTAGCTTTTGTATATATACATTTAGCAGGCTAGACAGTATCAGAACCTGGATTTAAGAATTATCAAATTTTTAGCATTTAATAGGAGAAACTGTAACCAGGAAGTCTGATTCTATTCAGCATTCTGTGAAATCAGATTACCACAACCATTGGTGGTTTTTATTAAAAATATAAATATCCACTAAATATTTTAAAATACTATAACCATATGAATCCTATTCTTTATATTAATAATTATAATAAAAAGGAATGGATTAAAAGGTGAAATAAAAATATGCAGCTATTATTATAGTGATTGTTGCAATAAAGACATTATCTCTTTTAAAATATTGGTTAATTGGATTTTTTTCAATAAGTTCATGAGATACCTACAATTACTGCTCCACATTAATATAATTCTCTTGTAGATTTAATAACTACATTAACATAAAGCAGAAGATGCAAACTAGTACCAGGAAAACAAACAAAATTATGATATACCTATGTGATTTCAATTTTTTGGAGAGCTGATTTCTAATCTCAGGATTTAGTAATTTAGAATTGCTGCTATAAAAGCTAAGTCCACTGTATGCATGGTACTGTGTATATTATACTTCAGCTTAAAGACATTACATGAGTAATTGTTTTGTAAAATCCCTTAAAATTGAACTCTATTATCTCGAATTTATCAAGGAATTAGTAGAGGCTAGTAGCTAAATATTTTAAGGCCAATAACTTACAAATATATCGTTTAAATTGACTAACAGCAAAACCTGTATTCATGAAGTCTGAATACACTGAGTTTACTGTTAATAATTTACTAATAGAATCTCATGTTAAATATTTTATTGTTGATGTACTTTGCAATGTTTGGTTTATTTACTCCCATTAAAAAAAAAAAAACAGAATAAATTCCACATACATTTTCTAAAATTCTCATTAAGAAGAATAGGCCAGGCATTGTTGTCATTGACAGAGACACACAGCATGTGTCCCATCTTTGACCCTATCTTGACCTCATCAGCTGTGCAACTGCTGAATATGTGCTCATGTTGGCTTGAAATACGATAATATGAAAAATCTTGACTTCTGTCATCTTGACTTTTGTGCTTATGTTTCTTGATTGACCTGGGCATCGTAATCACATTACTTCCTGATTGGAGGGAATTGTTTGGATAAGAGTAAGAGGACCTCCAAACAGTTACAAAGGCCTCCTGCTGACTCTACATTCTTCCAATTCTATTTGTAAAGAGTTATATGAAGAACACTATCTTAGGCTAGGGAAATGGTTTGCAAGTTAAGAGCACTGACTTTTCTTCAGAAGAATCAGGGTGATATCCTAGCACCTACACAATGACTCACAGCCATCTGTGACTCCAGCTCCATAAATTTCAACACCCCCTTTCAGTCTCCATGGTCACCAGGCATCCACATGTAAACAGTGCACATGCATACAAATCCCCCAATATATTAAAGAGACTAAAATAGCACTTAAAAAGAACTACATCTTAAAATTCTAGATATCAAACTGTTTCAGGTATTTATGATATCTAGGAAAAACAACTGTTTTCTATACACAAAATCATAATATATATAGTGGATAATCAAACAAAATATTTTGTAAATAATTAACTGTGTTTTATACATGCATAATGAATTCTTAATATCTGTATGTGGGTGGTAACAGCCTTCTAAAATGAGCAGTAACCTGCCAGGTATAAATTCTCACTAATTTTTATAGTTTTAAAAATCACTATGATTTCATTCTAAAATATATATTACTTATTTTGTTGTATTTTTTCTAGTAAGGGAGGGTCTCACTATGTAGTTTATGGTGGCCTCTACTTTAGATGCCCTTGCCCTTGCTTTAGCCTTCCCTCCCATGTGCTGAGATTAAAGTCAAGCACCTTCAAGCTCAGTGTCTTTCTTTTCTTTTCTTTTCTTTTCTTTTCTTTTCTTTTCTTTTCTTTTCTTTTCTTTTCTTTTCCTTTCCTTTCCTTTCCTTTCTTTTCTTTTCTTTTCTTTTTTTCCTTTCCTTTCCTTTTCTTTCCTTTCCCTTTTTCTCTTTCTTTCTTTCTTTCTTTCTTTCTTTCTTTCTTTCTTTCTTTCTTTCCTTCCTTCCTTCCTTCCTTCCTTCCTTCCTTCCTTCCTTCCTTCCTTCCTTCTTTCTTTCTTTCTTTCTTTCTTTCTTTCTTTCTTTCTTTCTTTCTTTCTTTCTTTCTTTCTTTCTTTCTAGTGTTTTTTTTTATTACTTTTATTTTTCATAACCCAGTCATTGCCCCCAACCAGTCAACCATCCCACAGCCCCCCATGCATTCCTCCTTCACCTTTCTCCAAGAGGATGTCCTCTGCTCCCTCCAAGCCTCCCACTTCCTGGGGCCTCAAGTGTCCAGGGTTATGTGCTTCTTCCTCCACTGAGGACAGACCAGGCAGTTCTCTGCTGCATATGTGTTGGGGGCCTCAGACCAGCTCATGTATGCTGCCTGGTTGTTGGCTCAGTGTTTGAGAGATGTCAGGGGTCTGAGTTAGTTAAAACAGCTGGTCTTCTTGTGGGGTTGCCTTCTTCCTCAGCTCCTTCAAGCCTCTTTCCCTAATTCAACCACAGGGGTCCCTGACTTCAGTCCAACAGTTGGGTGTAAGTGTCTATGTCTGTCTCAGTTAGCTGCTTATTGGGCCTCTGGGTGGACAGAGATGCTAGGTTCCTGTTAGTAAGCACACCATAGCATCAGTAATAATGTCAGGCCTTGGAGCCTCCTCTAGAGATAGATCCCAAGTTGGGCCAGCCACTGGACTGCCTTTTCCTCAGTCTCTTCTCTGTTTTTTGTCCCTGAAGTTCTTTTAAACAGCGACATTTCTGGGTTAGTGTTTTTGAGTGTGGGATGGCAACCCCATCCCTCTACTTGATGCCCTGTCTTTCTACTGGAGGTGGACTCTCCCCACTGTTAGGCATGTCATCTAAGGCCCCTCCCTTTGAGTCCATAGAGTCTTTCACCTCCCAGGTCTCTGATACTTTCGAGAGGGTCCCGCCACCTCCCAACCCCTGAGGTTGCATATTTCTATTCATTCTACTGGTCCTCAGGCCTTCTCTCCTGTCTCTCCACCACCACCATTATAATTTTGTGATAAATATTGGATTTTAGGATGAAACCATTTTCACACTTTGAGAAAGTTCTTTAGCTGAAGGACTTTTAAAAGCCATATATCAAGTTTTCTATCAGTATAAAAGGACTTCCTACAATGTCTGTATTACACAGTAATGATTTCAAGTTTGTATAGTAAAAAAAAAAAAATACTGAATGGATATTCTGAAAAAGGTAACCATGAGTTCAAATCACAGGGTTGTAAAAGTAACAGATAAAGTGTGGTTAAATGAATAGAAAAAAAACTAAAATAATTACTCTGTTTCTGCTAAATAGCTGCTTTTATTCATTCAATTTATTAAACAAAATAGAGCAACCTTATGAAGGAGTATAACTTTTATTTGTGTGAACAATATTGAAGGTTTTTCCTAAGATTTGAGCAATACCCTCTAAGTGAAAATGTTTTCTCTTTCTTTTAAAGAAGAAGCAAAAAGGATAATAGGAAATAAATCATAACACATGGACAATATATATCTGAACAGTAAGTCCAATCAGGATGATAATTCAACAAGCAAGCCACTGGATCAACTCCCATGGAACGGGAGATACCTTACAAAATAAAAATATACACAACAATCTTAGACTCTCAGTATTAAGTACTATTGAGATGATATATTCCTTCATAAAAGTATTAAATAAATACATACAAAACATCAGGGTAGGCTCATAGGGATTTTTATAAATTAACATATCCCAGAGAAACCAAAGATCCAAGGATTATTTCTTTGAAATTACACTTAAATATCTTGGACAATAAAGAAAATCATTTAATTACAGAAATTTAGACTTCCCTACATCTTACCCCAGTTATCTCAAATGTAACAGCATGACTGCAGCACACTTTCATTGTATTATACTTCCCTTTATCTTGTGATCATGTTTGGATTTATCTAAACCAACAACTTCAGCTATCTCTTTAAATTTTATGTTTGGTGATTCATTTTTTCATTTATAGATAATGCTGGATCACTTATGTTAAAATTCCCAAGGTGATGTAGCCCCAAGCTTGGATTTTTATTTACTTTTTCTTTTTTTGTTGTTTGTATAAAGAGAAAAATTTGTCTTTTATCAATGCATTTGATCCATGGAGCCCATAAGCCTCATAAGTACATTTAACAAAGTTAGTGTGCTAGGATGGAAAAGCTATGATTATCCATATAAAGGAATTTTTATAAGGTACTGGAATTTCAGTTTTAAAGACAATCTCTATTAATAGCTGCGATATTTTTAAAGCAAAGAGAGCACTGTGCTCATTATTGTCTCCCAAAGGATTATTAAATTATACTCATTCAGGAAAATGAATTTGTTAAATGAATAAACAATAGAAGTTTAAAAATAACTACTCCTGATCTCATTATTAATAAATTTTCTCAAAATTAATATTTATTTCTAGCTTCCATATGTTTCAAAAAACTGTTAGTTTCTTCAAACATCTTTTTTAATTAATTAATTTATTCACATTACATACCAATATCAGTCACCCTATCCTCTCAGTACCTGCTGACATAGATCCTACCCACATTCTCCCTTCCTTTGTGCTCTGAGGAGGAGCCCCCCCTGAATCTCCCCACCCCAGTATATCAGTTCCCACTGTGGCCAGTTAGGCAGTTTTTTTAAAAAGATTTTATCTATTTATTTTGCTATGCTTCTACACAAATATACACCTTTCCTGCACATAATTCAGCAATGAAAGTTTATTTTAAATACATTTTTCTTTAAATTTTTCATATAACACACAATGTACTTTGTTATTCATTCATCTTTCTCCTCCTCCACACTTTCCTATACATCTCCCCTTAATTCCTTCCCAGTTTCAAATCTTTTTATAATTTGCTTTTTGATACCCATATGCACATGGTTGTGAGGACATCCACTGGACCAAGGTCAGTCATCTTCCAGGGTCCATATTCCTAAAGAAAACTGACTCCTACTCACATAGGTAGTAATAGTTGTCAATAGTTCTGTAGTTAGGTGTGGGGTCTCGTGTGTCCCCCCACCCTTCCATGTTGGAGTGTTGACTTGGCCTGATCTTGTTACAGACGTTGTGTAGGCAACTGCAGCAGTTCCGACTACATGGGTGTAACTGTATTGTCATGTCCAGGAGATAGTTTTGTCCTAGTCCTCTTCAAACTCTGGTTTTTACCATTTTTAGCCATTTTAATCTACTCTCTCACATTGGCCTCTGAGCCTTTCAAAGAGGGTTTGTGAAACAGATGTGATGCTTTTGTGCCTGAGCACTCCATACACACTTATTCTCTGATGTTTGACCAGCTATGAGTCTGATTTAACACTAGTGGGGGGAGCATTGTAGAAGCAGGGGATGGGGAGGGCATAGGAGGTGTGCAGAAGGGAAACTGGGAAAGGGGATAACATTTGAAATGTAAATAAATAAAACATCCAATAAAAAGAAGCTTCTCTGATGATGACCAAGAACTATGTGTAGTAGAACTACATTTTTTCTATTAGTATTCACGTTTGTTTTCTTACTCTTATCAAAGTGATGGAGTCAACTTCTAATAACCCTTTAACAGTACTGAATGATTTTTACAAGAATGCTTATTTAACAGACTGCAAGTGCATATTCTCTCTTTTTTCTTTGAAGATATACCTTCTAATATTTCTACTGGAGGCATAGACAGGGGGAAATTCTCTTTTACTCACTAATCTAATTCCTATGATCAAATTGCCCTGAATAGAACACTTTTGGTATTTTTAAAATTTGGAATATTTAGATATAAGACAATAGCAAAATACATTATGCTAAACAATTTAATTAACAAGAAACTTCTGCCTCACTCCTCAGATGTCACTGCTAATTCTCTAGGTATCCTCTCATCACTAGCTCTGTAGAATCTTAGAGCGTAAAATCTTGATCTAACCTTGGGAACTTGCTTAAGCATACAATGAGATAGTTCTATTGTCTCATTATTAGGGAGAGTAATGTTCTCCACTGGTATGAAACCCTCACAAAAATATCTATATACCTGATGTGCTTAATAACTTGTAACTATTAGTTTTAGTTCTAATTTAATGATATATATTGATATGTAATCATTTTCTCATTCCGTTTTCTCAAAACCAATTGAGCTTATGCACCTAATAGTGATAACAGAATAATTGCCCTTGTGTAGTGACTTACATGGTACTCCCTTAATCATAATGGAAGCAACTCAGCTTTCTCATGTGAACATTAGGGATAATAAATCTTAATGATTTATTTATGTAAATTTCATTTTTCTTTGTAGTCATAAAATTTAAAACATTTTATGTATTGGCTTATTTTTCACTTTTCAAAATTCTTCAAATAATGCCAATCTACATGCAGAGACTATATCCGACACTTTTCCAATTGTAAATGTTACTTCATTCTTCAAGTCAGATATACTTATAAGGGATTTGAATTTCTAACTCAGTTACAGTTATGCATCTAAAGTGCTGGTTTAGATCATTAGGGTGAAAGAAACCCTAAAGTACACAGATAGCATTGAATATAGAGGTTAGTTCTCATGGGTAATCAGTTTGGACCGAGGCTTTAAGATCATTTCCCAAAGTGAGCCAGTCTTTCATGTATATTGTATAATTTTATATGTAACCATGTAAAGTGAATTCTGTTCTTTGCCATATCACTTGATATTAAAAGTATCCCTAAGAAACAGATACTTAAAATAGTAAGAATCTGTGACCACTTAATAAACTTGTTTGATATGAAATCATCCATTCTGCTAGGCAATGAAACACTGATTGTCTACACTAACATATTAACAAGACTATATATCCAGTATGTCCACTGAGCATTCCAATTGGTTATCTAATACCAAATGGTCATCTCTGAAACATATACATAAAAATAACATTACATAGACTGAAAAGGTTATATTTATATATTAAGGTGTGTGTGTGTGTGTGTAAATGTAAGAAAAAGAGGCCAGAGAGTTGAAAGAGATCAAAGGGGAATGCATGGGAAGGTTTAGAGAGAGGAAAGAGAAGGAAGAAATTTTATAATTATGCTATAATACCAAAAGTTTTAAAATAAAAGATGGTATATGTGCAGGAAGAATGCTTTTGGCATTGGACTTGAAGAAGGGACAGATTCCAAAATTATGTTTAATAATCATTCTGTTTTGTGAAAGTAAAATCCAAATGAGTGCTACCTTTATTATTTCTGTATACCTAGAATCGAAGGCATTGTCTTAGTCAGGAGCAAGTTTGGGAGGAAAGGGTTTATTCAGCTTACACTTCCACATTGCTGTTCATCACCAAAGAAAGTCAGGACAGGAACTTAAAACAAGGCAGGAACTTGGATGCAGGAGCTGATGCAGAGGCCATGGAGGGGTCCTGCTTCCTGGATTGCTTCCCCTGACTTGCTCAGCTTGCTTTCTTATAGATCCCATGACTGCCCGCCCAGGAGATGGCACCACCCACAATGGGTCATTCCCCATTGATCACTCATTGAGAAAATGCCTTACAGCTGGATCTCATGGAGGCATTTCCTCAAGGAAGGCTCCTTTCTCTGTGATAACTCCAGCTGTGTCAAGTTGACACACAAAACCAGCCAGTACAGGCATATAGATCCAAAGGCATAAAACAATCTAAGGTATAAAACTCAAAATAGGATGTATTTTCAAAAGTAACGATTTAATGAACAAGTGGTAGTGATTATAATCACAACTTAGTGAAAGATATAAAACCATAAAGAAAGTCTGATATCTTTCATTATGCAGAATAATGTGCACCTCGAATTATGCTAAAACTCCATAATTAACTATCATTTGCCTCTAGCATAGAAAAAATCCTACTCATTCACAGTTTAGTATGTTGCCATTTAGAGGCTATTGATCTCTACTTTTTATGTTTGCTTATTTCATGTACATAAGTGTTTTACATGCATGTATGTATATATACCACATATGTTCCTGGTGACAATAGAAGTTAGAAGA
>CACVCL010032518.1:0-15825 GCA_902729485.2 Mus minutoides | reverse complement strand
TCCCCCTGGGTGAAAGAGATAAAGGAGAGAGAGGAGAGAGTGAGTGTGTGACCTTTAGTCACTGAGGACCAAGAAGACTGGATACAAAGGAGCTGATTCCAGGAGAAGAAAGGAGAACGGGAACGTGGGAGAGAGAAAGGGACATATTCCTGTCACTCAGAAGGTGGTGCCACTATCCGGTCATTGCCCCCACGCTGACCTGCTTCTGACAGGAATTGTGTCTTTGGGCTGTGGGAGGAATGGGGAGAGACTGGCTCTCAGAAGTGCCGGCAGCTGGCTGTGTGGTGCGATTAGAAAGCCACAGAACTCTAGCCATTGGCCAAAAATAACCTCCCCCTGGACCTGCTCCCAAGTCCACCTGCAAGGCTTGCCACTGTTCCCGGGCCTTCCATCAGGCACTGTGTCTCCAGGGATCCATTGTTAAAATAGAAAGATGTTATTGTAGAAAGATAAGGCATTAACCTACCGGGGCTTGTCCAAAATTTAGCCCTGTTTGGTTAACTGATAGGCAGTTAAATAAAATCAATTGTTGTCTAATAGTGTGCTCTACTAAATGTAATGCTACCTATTGCTGTCGACCAGATTACCCCTAAATTCAGTGGCTTAAGACAATGAAAATGTATTGAGTTGGGAATCTGGGAAGGTGTTCTAATTACTTTCCGTGGCTGTGATAAAAACACCATGACAGAAACAACTTATAGAATTAAGGGTTTATTTAGGGTCCGCAATGGCAGCGGGAGAGAGATATGGCATATGGAGCTGGAAGCAGAGCTGAGGGTTCACATCTGGGGCTGAATGCATGATGGGTGCAGAGAGTCTTTGAAGAGCAAAGCTTATCTCCAGAGACTAACCTGCAGCAACTCCGTGGGGGGAGGGGTCCCACATCTGCTCTAGGCTTGGGCCAGAGAGGAGGTACACAGAAAGGTTAGACTGTTCCTTCCCTACTTCACTGCCTGGCAGGCTTAGTGGGACCATGCTGGGGGGGGCGCGCAGTATGAGGTCCCCGGGGAAGTGCCAGAGTCAGGCTCTGGGGTCCTGGCCCGCACAGAGGCCAAGAACATCAGATCCTCAGACTCTTGGACACCACAGATGTTGCTAGATGTTGCTGGATGCTGCGGAAGAGCTGAGAATGGGGCTGAAGGGAAAGGGGCAGGAGAAGGGCTCTGTCTGGGTCCCACTGGACGAGAGGTCCTTGGCTTGGTCAGTGGGCGGCTTGGTTTGGTGGAGTCCATAGCTGGGAGTGCAGAGAGGCCTCTTGAGGGAGATTAGATGCAGCTCTTTAGAGGAAGACCTCCTCCATTGTTCCCCTCTAGGGGGCCGGTGATAAGAGACAGTCCATGGTTTTAAGACATTTATTGATGTGGTGGAGAGTTGTGATGAGTAAAACAGTACCCCACTTTCTCAGGGTGGGCCTGAGGTTAAATATCTTTTTTGTTTGTTTGTTTTTTGTTTGTTTGCTTGCTTGCTTGCTTTTCTTTTGGTTTTTTGAGACAGGGGTTCTCTGTATAGCCCTGGCTGTCCTGGAACTCACTTTGTAGACCAGGCTGACCTCGAACTCAGAAATCTGCCTGCCTCTGCCTCCCGAGGGCTGGGAATAAAGGAGTGCGCCACCACGCCCGCCCGGCTTGTTAAGTATCTTTTGCAGAGAGGAGTGTCTGAGAAGGGGAGCTTAATTGGCTAAGCCCTTCAGGCCTTTAGGTACCTCATTAAAATGGAGGTCTGTCTTGAGGATACATGATGTGTGGTCATGTCCTCTATCTGTGGAGGGGCTTGGGGTTGTCCTTATGTGACTGATGGCCACAGAATTATGGAGAGCTGAGGCCTCATGTCAGGAGCCTGGTGTCAGCAGGCTACGGTCACCTGCTGGGTCATCCTGGTTTTAAACCTAGTGCAACCAGAAAGAGGAGAGAAGAGAGACTGAGAGATTCTACAACATAAACCAAGAGCTCTGCCAATGGTAGAGGGCTAATAATGGAAGGTCAAGTCTAGGGAGGCCCCTAGTGCCTCTGGCTCCTTTCTGACTCTTGTCATAGATCCTTCTGGAGAGAAGAGTTCAAGCCACAGCCTCCTCACTTGATGCCATCGGCCTCAGATAAGCCTCATGGCAATGAAAAGTTAGGGGCGAAGCTTCAGTGTGAACATGAGAAACAGTTCCTCTGTTGACCAGTGCTCCTCCTGCGGGCAGCTATCATTGGCACCGGGTGTATGCAGGGAGTTGTTATAAGTCCCCTCCACAGTCCTTCCCTGCATGTGGTGGGACCCGGCTCTTCAGGGACCTCAGCATTCCTGCCCCCCATTCTGATGTGTGTGTGTGTGTGTGTGGACTGTGGTACATGTGTGGAGATCAGAAGATGAGCTTAAGTGTTCTTATCTCCTACCTGTGTGAGGCAGGCTTTCCATTTTTTGCCATGTGTACACCGGCTAGCTGTCCTGGAAGCCTTTGACGTCTCCTAACTCTGCCCCCTGGCTTGCTGTAGGAATGCTGGGATTACAGATGTGCTACCTTGTCAGTTTTACATGGGTGCCAAGGACCTGAACTCAGGTCCTCATGCCTTTGCAGCCAACACTTTGCCCATGGAGCCCTCTGCCAAGCCCAATTCATTACATTTGTTTTAAAAACATTTACTTAATTATGGGAGTTAGTTTTCTTTTCCCATCGTGTAGGTTCTGGGTATTGAACCGAAGTCATCTGGCTTGGTGGCAAATGCCTTTACTTGCTGAGTCATCTTTCTGGTCCCAAAATACCACTGAATCTACAAATACAATGAAGGTCAGTTACATGTGATGGCTGCATACCTAGTTGGCTTGCTGTTTTATAACTACTGACGCCCTTTCGATGATTTGAGAATATTACCCCACATGTCACCTGAGCACCAGAACATACCAGCCAGTGGCTAAGCCCATGGAAGTCTGATGTGCCAGACAACCCAGGCTGCCTTGCAGGACTTCTGTAAGCTCCACAACCTGCTTCCCGTTTTCACATGGCTCTGTTATTTCCCTTAGCGCTACATCTCAAAAATCTCTCATCCACTTACATCATTACTTATTCTTTCCGCACCATTAGCCTAGTACTGTGGCTGGGGTGAGGGAATTTGTCATTTTTCCATGCCCAAATCCCAGTTTTTCAGACTCTGTGTGGCGCACAGCAGGCATTTGGCAAGTATGGCTGACAGAAGGAAGATACGGAAAGCCTTCGATGCATATTGCCAAGTAAAAAGTAAAAAGGCGTTATATATCACACAGCTCCAACTCTATGACAAGCTGGAAAAGGCAAAACCTCAGAGACAGGAAAAAGATCAGTGGTTGCAGACCGTGGCTCGGTTGGTAGAGCGCTTGCCTAGCAGATCTGAGGACCGAGGAGCCGTCCTCAGCATTTCATAAACCTGGCAATTGCATGCCTGCAGCCCCAACACTTGGAGGGCAGAGGCAGGGGGATCAGAAGTTCAAAATGATGAGCTGGGAAGGTTGCTCAAGGGCAGAGCACTTGGTAAGCACACACAGAACCTGAGTCCCATTCTTAGCGCCTCAAACCAACCAAAGCAGCTGGCCAAGCTGGGGTCACTGGGAGCTGGAGATAAGAGTGAGGAGCCGTGAAGAACACTTGCAGCGCTAACCTGGAACCTAAATTTGGTGCCCAGCACCAAGGTCAGGGATCTCTCTGGCCTTCATGTAAGAATGTACACACACACACCCACACCCCGAGAGAGAGAGAGAGAGAGAGAGAGAGAGAGAGAGAGAGAGAGAGAGAGAAAGAGAGAGAGAGAGAGAGGGAGGGAGGGAGGGAGGGAGGGAGGGAGGGAGGAGTGTGAAGTTGGTGAGGGAATTTTAGGGCATTGCAATTGCATCTGTAGGATGTTTGATAAGGCAAGCCAGGGGTCACAAGGGTAAGACAAGAGGTTTCCTCATGAGGCTCTTAGACAATTGCAGGATTTTAGTAGGGAAAGAAAGAAGGCCCTTAAGCAGTTGAAATTCATGATTCTCAGCTGGTGAGAGATTCATTCAGACCCTTAAGTGAGTGAGCACCTCCTCTCCTTCCTGAGAGCCCACATTTTTCACTGTTTTTGTTGTTCTTGTTGTTGTTGGGGTTTTGTTGTTGTTGTTGTTGTTTTGTGCTTTTGTTTTTGTTTTTTTCTGTCTTACAGGACAGTATTAAAGTTGTTCATGAGCTGACCTGAAGAAAAGGTGGTGACTCTGGATTAGTCAGAGCCTCGCAAGCATCTCCCAGAGCTTCCATCTGCAGTCAACACCATGGCCACACAGAGGGCCACCCATCTCTGCTCTCCTTTCCGGGCACTGGAAATACATACCATTCCAGGAGGAAGTCTTGATTCCTGAGATGCACACACATCATACTTTTAAAAAAAAAGGCCAAGCATAATAACAGCGTGGGACTGCAGCAGCAGCGGCTGGAGTGTGCAGCTAATTACAGGCAGGGAAGCAGATGGCCTCACGCTCGTGCAACATTCGAGGAAAGGCTCTACTGAGGAGGCTGCTGAGGACTTGGAGGGGCTCAGGACAGATGGAAGGAGATGCAGCCTTATTTCCCATGGCATTTCTCTTCCCCATGCCTCCAGAGAAGCTTTCTGTCATGTCAGAGCAACAGCCACAGAAAAGGGGGACGGTCCCTCCAACCATCCCCTTTTTGACAACTTGAAATACTGGGAACCTCAGAGGAGTGCATCTGAGTCCCAGGGCCCCTGCTGAAGTATTCAGCTTCTTGTGTCTCACGGCAAAGAATTAGATCAGGGACACGTGGCTAGAAACAGAAATAAAGACAGCTTATTACAAAAGGGAGGATGTTCCCAAGAAGGGGAGTGTTCTAGTGAGCAGAGGGAAAAGCTCTAAAGGGCTGAGAAGTCTCAATACCCATCATAGGTCATCTAATATTTGTATGGTTCAGGCTTCTCTCCTGTGTGCTCTGTTCGTTGTGTAAAGCCCATGTTATCCATGTGATCCCAGTGTAATCTCAGGGTTCCTTTAAGAATAATTAAAAATTTTCTTAAAATTATGTTTCTGTGTGTACATGAGTGGTATATAGGTAACCATGAATGTAGGTGCCTACAGAGGTCAGAAGAGGGTGTCAGATCTCCTGGAGCTAGAGTTATAAGCACTTGTGAGCCAGCTGAAGTAGGAACTGGTAGCTGAACTTTGCAAAAGCAGCATGCACTAGGAACCACGGAGCTGCCTCTCCAGCCCCAGGTACTTTGTTCTTAAATGTGGTAGAGGAACTCCGTCAGAATGTGTTGCAAAAAAGACTCAGTCAGACACTGCCAATTCAAAGATGGAAAGAGCCATGGGACAGTGGCTGTGGACAACATATATTGTCAATCCCAGCGCCGAGAAGGGAGAGACAGGTGGACCTTTGAAGCTGCCCGACCAGCCAGTTTGGCCTGCTTGGGGAATTGCAGGCCAGTGAGAGACTCAGTCTCAAAAATTAAGGTAGGGACTAGAGAGATGTTTCATCAAAAAAAAAAAAAAAAAAAAAAAAAGACTGCCTCAAGAACTCAACAACTGAGTCCTATTCCAAGAGTCACTACCACCACCACCACCACACAGACACACACTAAGACAGACACACAGACACAAGGGGGTTATCCATCAGAGGAGATGAGAAAGTCTTAATTAGCTAGCTGGTGATTATACTGGATGTTCCCACTGTGTTCCTGAACCTTTCTCAGGGTGAGTTTTTAAGCACAAAAACCCATGTCCTGGGTTCACATACTTCAGTAAACAAGAATCATTAGCCAGAAACAGAACTACAGAAGCCAAAAAGCAAGGTTAATGCATCTAAAGACTTTCCCGGAACTATGGACTTTGATGGATTAGGCCTTTGTTTTTAGTTTTGGCAGGGTGCTGACTATATGCTGAATTTTACAGTCTGAATGGAACTTCCATTATCGAGTCAGTTGTGTTAAGGCCTGGGCTCTACTAAGATCTGGAGGCCTATTACAGTTGTTCCTGAGTAATGACAGCCAAAGCTGATCTCTGGTAATAATAATAATACTAATAATAACAATGATAATAATAATAATAATAGTTATAAGGCTGCTGCTACGTAATATCAGTAGGCTTTCTGGAGACTCTACAAGACTCATCTTGGTCTTTCCCAGCTTCTATAGGTCATCCACAGCCCATAGTCATCTGAGAGGTGAGGTCTCAACTGAAGAATTGACCCAATTAGGTTAGTTTGTGGGCATATCTCTGAGAGATTGTCTTCATTATTAATAGATGCAGAAGAGCCCAGTCCACTGTGGGTGGTACCATTCCTTGGGCATGTGGACCTGAACTGTATAAAATAACATGCTAAAACACAGACCAATGAATGAGCAGAGAGCAAAAGAGCAAGTCAACTTCCTCCCCAGTTCCTGCCTCAAGTTCTTGCCCTGGGTTTCCTCAATGATGGGTTATGACTGGGAAGTGTAAGGCAAGTCATCTCTTTCTTTTCCATGTCGATTTGGACCAGGATGCTTTATTACAGCAACAGAAGGGAAACTAGGCCAATCACTAACCACAGATGGGGTCAATGGCACACCCTGACTCTGAGATGGCTCAACAGGGAGAGCCGAGACAAGGGTTCTGGTCTTTTGGCCGCAGTGTCTTGGAGAGAGAGGTGCAATGAAGCCTGAGCCCAATAAGAGAGTGGGGAGTATTGGTTTAGCGGTGATTCTCAGCCTTCCCAATGCTGTTCCTCATGCTGTGGTGACCCCCACCCCCAGTCATAAAGTTATTTTCATTGCTATTTCATAATTGTAATTTTGCCACTCTTGTGCATTGTAATGTAAACATCTGTGTTTTCTGATGATCTTAGACAACTCCTGTGAAAAAGTTATTTGACCCTCAAAGAGGTGACCCATAGGCTAAGGACCACTGGCTTAGTGTGGAGGAGGCAGTCAGTGTGAGTGTTGGTTATGGGAAAGGGTTTCAGGGCCTTGAGAGAGAGAGAGAAGAGAAAGATCTGAGCCTGAAGGGTAAATGCAGATTGGGAGAGGGAATCTAGAGGGAAGGTTGTTGCCCCACCAGAGCATCCCTGGAGTCTGGGATTCCCTAGAGCGGGAAGTGTTTATCCCTTAGAACGAGCTTGGCTTTAGAGCTGGGGTGATGGTTTAGTCTGTAAAGTGCTTGCTGCATAATCATAAAGGATCCAAGTTTCATCTCTAACACTAACATTAAAAGCCAGGTGTGGGAGTCACATTTGTAATCCCACTGGGGAGGAGGACACAGGTGAACCCCCAGGGCTCCCTGGCTAGGCAGACTACTCTACTCAGTGAGCTCTGAGCCAGAGAAACAATGTCTCATAAAATAAGGTGGGCAACATCCGAGGAATAACAAACAGTATTGAACTCTGGCCTTTACTTGTAGGAGCACGCATGTGCACCTACATCTGCTATACATGGGGTGGGGGTGGGGCATTCCCTGAGAGCTCTGACACACAGTCTCACCTGAAACTCTGACTGTCTTGTAAACTACAAAGCTAAAACCCTGCGGATTCTTCCAAAAGGCTAATGACCACTGAACGGCATGACAAGCACAGCTTTAAAAATTTAACAGAAACTCGTTACTAATTCATTCCTAGAATCAGCTTTTTAAAATTCTTCTCCTCAGTGCTCACAAGCTACAGAATCAGACTTCTCAAGCTGTTGAATTTTTGTCCCCACTGGGAAGGCGACACACAGTGAGTCTCAGACTATTTTTCCTCTCCACCCACCTCTACAGAGGTAGACTGTGGTATACAGGGAGACAGGAAAGGACAGCATAGGATGGGACTAGACAAGCCCTCCCAGCTTTGTGGAGGGAACCCCTGCATACTCCAGACATCTGGGCCCTAAAGACAGTGTGGCCTGAGGCAGGACAGGTAGGATGAAGGGTCATAGTTGCAGCAACTACACGGGATACATTTTGCTGTTGGAACCTAGCCCTTAGGTTGGGAATTCTAGAACTAGAGATGGAATCAGTGTTATTTTTCTTTTCCTGCTGCTGAGATTAAAAATAATCTGGAAAGCAACTTAGTGGAGAAAGGGTTTATTGGGACCACAATTCCAGGCTTCAGTCCATCACTGCTGGGAAGTGAAGGCAGCATGAATGAGTCACATCACATCCACAATCAAGAGTAGAGAGCAAGGCATGCATGTTGATGCTCAGCTTCTTTCTCTGCCTTTACAGGGTTCATAATTCCCTTTCTAGGGAATGTTGCTACTCACAATGGGTGACTTTTCCCATCTCAATGTAATCAAAAGAATCTCCTACAGACATGTTGACAGGCCATCCTGATCTAGCCCATCCCTCCCATCCCGGCAGATTCTAGGTAGTGTCAATTTGACAATGAAAATAACTATCACGGAGCTTATTCCCTAATTTGCCATAGGGTAGAGTGTTGAGCTCAGAAAGTTACCTGCTAAGCCCTTTATGAATTGGGGTTGAACGTACATTAAGGTTCTCCCATCCTCCTCGTAGCTCATTTTTCCAATGAAACCAGACCTCACTGGGGACCAGGTTTTTGGAGCTGAAGTAGGACCAAGTAGCATCCACATAGTCAAGAGTAGATGACATTAAGGGAACAATTGCAGTTTGAATATTATTTGATGGACATTTGCCTTTAGAATATGTGGGGTTTTGTGTTAATTATCAACTTGACAGAATCTAGAATCATCTGGGAGAAGGACCTATGGGCATGCTTGTGAGGGATTATCTTGATTACTATAATTGATGTGGTAAGACTTATCATAACTGTGGGTGAGACTGCTGCCTGGGCTGGGATCCTGGACTGTATACAATGGAGAATGCTATCTAAACACTAACATGCATTCTATTTCTGGGTTGTGGATGCCATGTAGCCAGCTACATCAAGCCTGGAACTTTTCTACCATAATGAACTCCAGTAACCTTGGACATGAGCCAGAAAAAAACCAATTTCTTCTTTAAGTTGCTTTTGTCAGAGTATTTTATCACAGCAACAGGAGAAGAAAGGAAGACTGTAGCCTCTAGCTGGACTTTTTTTTTCCCAATTTTTATTAGATATTTTCTTCATTTACATTTCAAATGTTATCTTGAAAGTCCCCTAAACCCTCCCCCATCCCCCGCCCTGCTCCCCTACTCACCCACTCCCACATCTTGGCCCTGGCGTTCCCCTGTACTGGGGCATATAAAGTTTGCATGACCAAGGGGCCTCTCTTCCCAATGATGGCCAACTAGGCCATCTTCTGCTACATATGCAGCTAGAGACATGAGCTCTGGGGCTACTAGTTAGTTCATATTGTTCTTAGCTAAAACAAAAGGATGGACCAAGCAGTGACTGCTGCAGCTGGGGATCCATCCCATAATCAGCCACCAAACGCAGACACTATTGCATACGCCAGCAAGATATTGCTGAAAGGGCCCTGATATTGCTGTCTCGTGTGAGGCTATGCCAGTGCCTGGCAAACACAGAAGTGGATGCTCACAGTCAGCTATTAGATGGAACACAGGGTTCCCAAGGGAGGAGCTAGAGAAAGTAGCTGGACTTTTGACTACTTCATGGGTTCCTTTTTCTGCCAACCTTCTCCGTCCTTAACCCTTCCAATCCCCCAACACTAGTAGGAGAGAAGGCTAGAGGGGAGAGGGGGCATCAATATTGTTAGACTACTTCCTGCTGGGGCAAGTTTGATCTTTGTTGTCAGGATATCACCAACCACCAGCAGCAGCAGCAGCAGGAGAAGGAGGAGGAGGAGGAGGAGGAGGAGGAAGAGGAGGAGGAGGAGGAAGAGGAGGAGGAGGAGGAGGAGGAGGAGGAGAGGCAGCACTCTCAGGACTCTAGCAGGTTTTTTTTTCCCTCTCAAGAGTCCCCAGAATTTCAAACATCATACATATGCAGGAACTATTTGTAGCTGGCAAAATCACCCCTGCCAGAGCATGAGGCAAATCACAGTCTGCTACTATGGACAATCTGAAGCAGCTCCATATCCCACACCTGGGATTAAAACAGAAAAACATATTCCTATAACATTTCTGTTTTTAAAGAAACCAAAATTCTCACTACAGAAGTTAGAGTTTAACCCAAGCCCTTAGTCAAGCATATGTTCTGTATTCTAACTTTACCTCTGTTCCTCAACATACGCACCCAATTCTCTGGTTCTCTGATCATCTCAGATTCTTTGGATCGGATCCTTGCTTTGAATGTCTTCCATGTATCCTTACTCCCACCTCTATTGGGCAGGGAGAAACAGGACAATAGGATGACTATATATTACAAAGGGGACTTATTAGACCGACCTCCATGATCTAGACTGGGTAGTCCAACAATCCCTGTCTGCATGCCAGGCATGTCTGAGGATGCAGAGAACCCAGTAACTATAGCTACTCAATCCATGAAGATGGAGACCCACCAGTTTCAGTCTGGCATTGAAGGCCTGGGTAGGGGATGTATCCTAGAGAGTCACCGGTGTTCAGTCTCAATCAGAAATGCAAGGAAGCCAGTGTCTAATGCCAGTGAGGGGTGGCAGCAGCAGGACAATGGAATGAACACACTTATCAGCAAGAAGTGCAGGCAAGCAGGCAGCATTATGCCTCAGATGCCCTGCCTAGGCTACCTTAGGAATGGGCCACCCATTCAGGATTAGGGTCTTCTCCCATCACAGACCCCCCCAACACTGTGCCTCTTAGTCAATTCCAGATCCACTTGAGATTAATGTCACACAGCCTATCTGGCAAATTTCCATCATTTTCTAAGACTGTCTCAATTATTTGTTCTGAGGGCCTTTTTCTGATACTCCACACTGGTGTATTCAGGTGACTGTTAACTGTTCCATGCACCAGATCTTTCCTCTGACTATTCCCACAACCTTGTGATACACCTACCATGTACTACATTCTCCACAAACGCCATTTAAATGGCTGTCATTATCAGCTCCTGTTCACTGAGATGTTTTATAACACACAATGCAACATGCTAGTAACTAGAATATGGAAGATAGTAGGATAGACCTTGTTCTAAACTCCAGCTTGGAAGTCAATATTCCTGAGGGCAGTATAGGTTATTCAAATACCTCCAAAGCCCACAAATAGCCCGAGTAATTTCATTACACATCAACTTGGGGATGGTTTGGTGTATGGCATATTTTTGGCAATGGGAGAGGACAGTAACATTAGAGTCATAAAATACAGCAATAAAGAACAACTCTCAAAGACGACTCAAAAGACAGGCTTTATCTTTTAGACTTATGGAAGAAAGCATTTGTTGATAATAATTGTGCCATCCTTGGTTGGTTAGCCATGATAACATCATTTTCTAGGTGACTTAATTAAAAAGTCCCTGTGGTGATTTGCATTGTTTTGAAACTTGACAACATCTGGACTCACCATAGAGACCTCTGGGTGTGTCTGTGAGGGAATTCCTACATTTGGGTAACTGAAGAGAGAATGCCCATCCTTATCACAGGCGATGATTCTGCAGATTGAGAACACAAATTGAATAAAAATTAGAAAGCAATACCAGGCATGGTGCTAAATATTTCTAATCTCAGTGCTCTGGAGGCAGAGGCAGGCAGATTTCTGTGTGTTTGAGGTCAACCTGGTCTATATTGGGAGGACCAAGACAACCAGAGCTTCATAGTAAGACCATGTCAAAAAAAAATAAAGATTTAAAACAATCAAACAAACAAAACAACAGAAAGAAAAGAAAGGTGAAGCCGGGCGTGGTGGCGCACGCCTTTAATCCCAGCACTCGGGAGGCAGAGGCAGGCAGATTTCTGAGTTTGAGGCCAGCCTGGTCTACAAGGTGAGTTCCAGGACAGCCAGGGCTATACAGAGAAACCCTGTCTTGAAAAACCAAAAAAAAAAAAAAAAAAAAAAAAAAAAAAAAAAAAAAAAAAAAAAAAAAAAAAAAAAAAAGAAAAGAAAAGAAAAGAAAAGAAAGATGAGCACTAGCATTTCTCCTGCTTCAGGGCCTCTCATATCGTGTGACTAGCTGTCTGGTGAACCTGTCCCCACGCCTTCCAGCTTTGCAATGGATCACACCCTCAAACAGTGAGCTGACACAAATCCTTCTTTAGTTGCTTTGGTCATAGCAACAAGAAAAGAAACTGTATTCACAGTTTCTGAAGCAATCCCTTGGATTTTGATGTGGTCAAAGAATAAGCCATGGGGCCTGCAAAAAAATCCCTTAAAACCTCACAGACTTTGTTGGCCTGTGATGGTTTAGAAAGAAGCTTAAGTGCCTGGGAAGTCTCAAAGACTTAATTCTGAAGGATATTTAGCTGGCAGTGTTTCGCTTAAGTGGTGAAAAGCTGTGCACTTTTTGGCGAAGGTACTCTTGGAAACAAGGGTCCCACTCTGTGGTTCGGGTGGGAATCCATGGGAGAGGCCAAGGAAAAGTAATGGCTTGGACTTAGAAGCTATCTGCACACACCAGCGTAGACTATGAATACCTTCAGTGGACTCCCTTCCTCCACACACCTTCAAAATCCAGGCCTCTCCTGGCAACTTTCTTCTGAACTCTAGAGTTTTGAAGCCCCTTGCTGGGCCTTTTTGTCTTGAAGGTCTGAGGGTCATTCTAGGTTTCTCTTCTCCTCTTGAGGCATGGTCTTGGCTTCAGCCAGAGCTGTGTCAGCATCCTTCTCAGACTCCAGGAGAGAGAATGAATGGTTGAGGGCAGCCAGGGCAGCCACTAAAGCATCTGGGGGGGATAATGATTACCTCACAGACAGCTATTCTTTTGAAAATCATTTTCAAGTTGATGAACTCATTGGGGCTGGGGACAGAGACCCCAACACCACAATTCAGGAGGCCTTTTCTCTCTCTCTCTTTGCAGTTTTTCTTGAATTAATTGGATGAATTTTCCTCTCTCTAAGCTCCTCTCAGTGTAGCCAGTGAAAGACTTAAAAGGAGAATTGTTAAGATTAGTTGCAGCAGGGTCTGACCTACTTTAGACCAAATATTCTGGAGAGGAGAGAAGACCAGATTTCAAGTTTCTGTTTGCTTTGTGTCTAAATCCTTCACTCAGCTAAATAGGACCAAAGACATTATTTCATGGAGACTTAAGAGTTTCATTTTCTGTGGCCAATACTTGACTAATGAGCTTGGTTCTTGTATGAGTGAAGGTTATTAAATAAAGGAACTGTCTTTGCTTTTGCCTTAAAAAGCAATGCTAATTTTGCTTTTTTTAAAAAAAAAAAATCTTAGTACTTGTCCAAGCTTAATAGAAGAATAAATGTTTAATTTTCTCTGAGAGTCTTAGAAACAGAAAGGGAAGATTGAACTTCAAATGAAAAAACATTACCTAACAGAGAGCTTTCTAGAACATTCTAAAAAAAAAAACCCAAAAAAAGTAGGGCCAAAGAGGTAGTTCAGTTGGTAAAGTACTAGCCTTGCAAATGTGACAACCTGAGTTAGGATTCCCCAGCATTCAGGTAAAAAAAAAAACTGGTGTGACAATGTATTTGCTGGGAATTGAACTCAGGACTTCTGGAAGAGCAGTCAGTGCTCTTAACCACTGAACCATCTCTCACTATGTAGTATGGAAGACCTTGAACTCCTGGTCCTCCTGCCTCTGCCTTTCAGATGCTGGGATTATAGGTGCACACATCCCAGGTTTATGTGATCCCGAGGCTCTAACACACAGTTTGTGCAAGCAGACTCTCAGATGAGCTGCACTCTGCAGTTTTTGGTTTTTGACTGATAAGAAATGAAAGTTATTGAGTCTCCAGTGGGTGCACTGACAAGGAGTCAGCAGTGAGAAGAGTTTCTGCTTTACAGGCCAGGTACCTTTCCAAGATGCGCAAACACCCCATTCCTCGTTTAGCAAAGGCAGGTCAACTCCAGTTGCAGGTAAACATTTGTTTGGTGCCCCAAACCTGGTTCAAGTCACCATGTGCGCTAAATGCAGGTGGAGCAAGACTATGATCTAGTAGTAGCCTTGGTGTGTGTGTGTGTGTGTGTTTGTGTGTGTGTGTGTGTGTGTGTGTGTGTGTGTGGTCTATCCGAGGAGGAGTGTAGTGGAGGAGGGGAAGGGGAAGCAAGTGAAAGATGAGCTCAGAGAGCAAAGTGGGGCGCGGCTTCTCAGTGGCAATGGAACTCTTCAGCTGTTCTTTACTACTCAGAGGCCACTAAAGAGCTTTCTAAGAGCGAGTGAAAAATGATGTGTGTATTTTAGAAGCATCTCTTTGCATAATGAAGACCATACCAAGAGTGCATGAAAATGCGGGACCAGGCCATTAAGATAGGAAACTGTTATAGTTATTTCATGCAACACATACTGGTGACCTGACCAAGCCATGGCAGAATTCCTTGGACAGTATTTAAAGGCAATGCTCGGCCCTTGAACATTAGGTATCACAAAGATATAAAAGTAATTGCTATTGCTCCAAAATGCACCCCGCATCCAACAATCCTGTGTTGACTGGATATGTTAGTTGTAGGAGGCTTGCTATATGTGGGTGTCTGATTAGAGATTAAATTTTTTTATTAATTTATTTTCTCATATATTGTATCCTGACCACAGTTTCTCCTCCCTCCTCTCTTCTTAGTCCCACCTCTTCTCCATCCATGCCCAGAGGTTTGGTTTTGTTTTGTTTTGTTTTGTTTTGTTTTGCTTTGTTTTAAGATTTTCCTTTGCTTTGTATGTACTTGTATGCATCAGTGTGTGAGTTTGTGCACATGAGTACCGGTACCTGACGGGGTCAAAGGCCTGTTGGAGCCCCCCAGAGCTAGAGTTACAGTGGGCTGTGAGCTGCTTGCCATAGGCTCTGGGAACTGAACTCCAGCATCTGCAAGAGCAGCAAGTACTCTTATCACTCACGGGGCCGTCTTTCCAACCCCGGAATGGGAGTCTTGATTAGGTGGAACGACAAGTATGGAATTTGGGAAGTGTTTATGGTGGGAAATAGATCAGGGAAGCACAGAGTGAGTATGTGGTGGTGGAGGGGAACAGTGGGGTGTAGGGTGGGAGAATTGGGTTGGACTTTTGAAGGGAGGTGATTCTGAACTCATCTGTAAGCATCCCGGAGCCCCAATGCCTGTGAAACAAGCTTCACATAGAAAGGAGGCTGTCAGGGCAGCAGAGCAGATGGCAGGGCAGGAGAATCTGCGGCCACTTCAGAAACTGATGGCTTCTCTCACTCTGCCCTGCCTTTTCCTCCAGACTCCCAGTTTTAAAGATATCTAAAATGCTGTAATTATGACTTGCATGCATAAGAAGAATCAAATCAGGTGGAAACAGACTACAGAGCTATGGAAATTATTATGTAAATTACTTGGCAGGACCACAGACCCAGTTCCCAGAGCAGCCACTTACCCAGTGTGCTGCCGGCACAACCCGTTGTGAACTTCAGACTTAGTCAGGGGCGATTGGTGTACTCAGGTGGAGAGGGTCTTCTTCTCTGGGGGGGGGGGCTGGAACTTAACTGTTCTAAGGCTAATTTTATTTTTAACAGTTTGTTTGTGTACATGAGTAGAGCCTATCTGATGTCCCTGGAGCTGGAGCCACAGATAGCTGTGGATGGTGGAACTCACCTACTCGATTCTCTGGTAAGGAAGTACACATTTTAAACCCCAGAACCATCATCTCTCTGGCCCTAGGAATTTAATTTTAACTGGATAATAGTAAGGCAGGACATTAAGATTTGGTGGAAGGGGACAAACCCCTAGTCGTCTTCTTGGTCACAAGGTTTGGGGACTCTTTTATCACTCTAACACACTTGCCATTTATGTCCTCAGTGTTCTATCCTGCCAGATTTATTTTATTGTTGAGGAGGGATAAAGCTGCTTATGTAATTCTCTGGTCTACTCTGCTAAATGCAGAGCCCCTGTGATCATTTGGATGGTGTCGGATTCCTGAATGCTACAGGGAAACGTGCT
>CACVCL010032517.1:0-15825 GCA_902729485.2 Mus minutoides | reverse complement strand
GGAATAGTTTGAGGAGTATTGGAATTAGGTCTCCTTTGAAGGTCTGATAGAACTCTGCCCTCAATCCATCTGGTCCTGGGCTTTTTTTGGTTGGGAGACTATTAATGATTGTTTCTATTTCTTTAGGGGATATGTGATTGCTAATCTGATCCTGATTTAACTTTGGTACCTGGTATCTGTCTAGAAAATTGTCCATTTCATCCAGGTTTCCCCGTTTTGTTGAGTACACCTTTTGTAGTAGGATCTGATGATGTTTTGGATTTCCTCAGATTCTGTTGTTATGTTTCTCTTTTCATTTCAGATTTTGTTAATTAGGATACTCTCCCTGTACCCTCTAGACAGTCTGGCTAAGGTTTATATCTTGTTGATTTTCTCAAAGAACCAGTTTTTTTTTTTTTTTTGGTTGATTCTTTATATAGTTCTTTTTGTTGATTTCAGACCAGAGTTTGATTATTTCCTGCAGTCTACTCCTCTTGGATGAATTTGCTTCCTTTTGTTCCAAAGCTTTTAGGTGTGCTGTCAAACTGCTAGTGTATGCGTTCTCCATTGACTTTTTGGAGGCACTCAGAGCTATGAGTTTTCCTCTTAGGACTGCTTTCTTTGTGTCCCATAAGTTTGGGTATGTTGTGGCTTCATTTTCATTAAACTCTAAAAAGTCTTTAATTTCTTTCTTTATTTCTTCCTTGACAAAGTTATTATTGAATAGAATGTTGTGCAGCTTCTAAGTGTATGTGGGCTTTCTATTATTTATGCTGTTAGTGAAGATCAGGCTTAGTCAATGGTGATCTGATAGGAAGCATGGGATTATTTCAATATTTTTAAATTAATTATTTCAAGTATTTCAATCTGTTGAGGCCTGTTTTGGGACTCATTATATGTTCAGTTTTGGAGAAGGTACCATGTGGTGCTGAGAAGAAGGTATATCCTTTTGTTTTAGGATAAAATATTCTATAGTGCCGGGCATGGTGGCCCATGCATTTAATCCCAGCACTCAGGAGGCAGAGGCAGGCAGATTTCTGAGTTCGAGGCCAGTCTGGTCTACAAAGTGAGTTCCAGGACAGCCAGGGCTATACAGAGAAACCCTGTCTCGAAAAAACAAAAAAAACCCCAAAAACAAAAAAATAAAACAAAACAAAAATTCTATAGATATCTGTTAAATCCATTTTTTTCATAACTTCTGTTCGTTTCACTGTGTCTCTGTTTAGTTTCTGTTCCCAGGATCTGTCCATTGCTGAGAGTGGGGTGTTTAAGTCTCCCACTATTATTGTGTGTGGTGCTATGTGTGCTTTGAGCTTTACTAAAGTTTCTTTAATGAATGTGTCTGCCCTTGCATTTGGAGCATAGATATTCATAATTGAGAGTTCACCTTGGTAGACTTTACCTTTGATGAGTATGAAGTGCCCCTTCTTGTCCTTTTGATAACTTAGGTTGAAAGTCGATTTTATTTGATATTAGAATGGCTACTCCAGCTTGTTTCTTTGTACCATATGCTTGAAAAAATGTTTTCCAGCCTTTTACTCTGAGGTAGTGTCTATCTTTGTCACTCAGGTAGGTTTCTTGTATGCAGCAAAATGTTGGGTCCTGTTTGTGTAGCCAGTCTGTTAGTCTATGTTTTTTTATTGGGGAATTGAATCCATTGATATTAAGAGATATTAATAAAAAGTAAGGCCAGGCGGTGGTGGTGCATGCTTTTAACCAGCACTCGGGAGGCAGAGGCAGGCGGATTTCTGAGTTCAAGGCCAGCCTGGTCTACAAAGTGAGTTCCAGGACACCCAGGGCTACACACAGAGAAACCCTGTCTTGAAAAAAAAAAAAAGAAAAAGAAAAAAAGAAAGAAAGAGGGCTGGTGAGATGGCTCAGCGGGTTAGAGCACCTGACTGCTCTTCTGAAGCTGATGAGTTCAAATCCCAGCAACCACATGGTGGCTTACAACCACCTGTAACAAGATCTGATGCCCTCCTCTGGTGCGTCTGAAGTCAGCTACAGCGTACTTATGAAGAATAATAAGAAATGAATCCTTGGGCCAGAGAGACCAACCAGAGCAAGTGAGGCTGTCCAGAGTGAGGGGGGGGGGGCGAACGGGGATGGCCAGAGCAAGCAGGGACGGCTGGAGCTAACGGGGCCTGAGCAAGTGGGGCCAAACAGGGACAGCTGGAATGAGCGGGGCCAACCGGAGCAAGCGGAGCTGATTGGAGCGATCAGGGCTGACTGGAGTGAGAGGGGCTGGCAAAAAATTAAAAAGAAAGAAAGAAAGGAAGAAAGAAAGAAAGGAAGAAAGAAAGAAAGAAAGAAAGAAAGAAAGAAAGAAGAAAAAAATAATTATTGCTTCCTGTTATTTTTGTTGTTCGAGTTGGGATTCTGTTCTTGTGGCTATCTTTGTCTAGGTTTGTTGAAAGATTACTTTCTTGCTTTTTGTAGGGCATAGTTTTCCTCCTTGTGTTGGACTTTTCCCATTATTATCTTTTGAAGGGCTAGATTCATGTGAATTTGGTTTTGTCATGGACTACTTTGGTTTTTCCATCTATGGTAATTGAGAGTTTTGTTGGATATAGTAACCTGGCCTAGCATTTGTGTTCTCTTAGAGTCTGTATGACATCTGTCCAGAATCTTCTTTCATAGTCTCTGGTGAGTAATCAGGTGTAATTCTAATAGGTCTGCCTTTATATGTTACTTGACCTTTTCCTCTTATTGATTTTAATATTCTCTTTGTATATGCATTTGGTGTTTTGATTATTATGTGTTGGGAGGATTTTCTTTTCTGGTCCAGTCTATTTGGAGTTCTATAGGCTTCTTGTATGTTCACGGGCATCTCTTTCTTTTCTTTGATTTTTGTGTCCATGTTTCTTATGGAATCTTCTGTACCTGAGATTCTCTCTTCCAACTCTTATATTCTGTTGGTGATGCTTGCATCTATGGCAACTGATTTCTTTCCTAGAATTTCTATTTCCAGAGTTGTCTCCCTTTGTGATGTCTTTATTGTTTCTACTTCCATTTTTAGATCCTGGATGTTTTTGTTCAATTCCTTTACCTGTTTGGTTGTGTTTTCCTGTAATTCTTTAAGGGATTTTTGTGTTTCCTCTTTAAGGGCTTCTACCTGTTTACCTGTGTTCTCTTGTAATTCTTTAAGGGATTTTTGTGTTTCCCCTTTAAGGACTTCTACCTGTTTATCTGTGTTCTCCTGTATTTCTTTAAGGGAGTTATTAATGTCATTCTTAAAATCCTCTACCAGCATCATGAGATATGATTTTAAAATCTGAATCTTGCTTTTCCGGTGTGTTGTGGTGGGAGTACTGGGTTCTGATGATGCCAAGTAGACTTGGTTTCTGTGGTAAGACGCTTACGTTTGCCTTTTGCCATCTGGTAATCTCTGACGTTAGGTGATCTAGGTGTCTCTGGTTGGAGCTTGTTCCACCTTGAGTTTGTAAGCCTGTGTCAGCACTCCTGGGAGACCAGCTCTCTCCTGGCAAGACCAGTCAGTGCACAGAGGTCTGGGGAACAGCCCCACCTCCTGGCTGCAGATGTAGGCCTGTAGGACTGTGTCCCAGAAGCTCTGTTGTTTGTGCTCTCCTGAGCAGACCACCTTAGAGAGACACTGGGGAGAAAATGGCGATCTCCCTCTAGTCCCAGGGTCAGACCACTCCTGGAAGCAAGCTCTCCTCTGGCATGGAAGTTGCACAGAGCCCACTCTGGCTTTCAAAGGGTTAAGAGATTCTGTGCTCAAGAGAATGGCAGCTAATGCAGTGACCCAGGGAGTCACATCTTTTATTTTTCAAAAAATGCTTGAATAGTTCAATTCCGCTGTTATTCAACTATTTTTCAATCCTTTGAAAATGCGTGGGCTGATACTGAGCACACAGTTGAATTGGGTGCAGAGGAAGCAGGCTTCTCTCTTAACATTAAAACACCCCATATGTTATTATTTATTATGTGTGTATGTAGATTCTTATGTCATAGAGCTTGTGTAGAGACCAGAAGACAACTTGTGGGAGCTGACTCTGTTCTTCTACCATGTTGTCCTAGACCTCCAACTCAGGTTGCCAGGCTTAGCAGCAAGCTCCCTTACCCACTGAGCCATCTTGCTGTCCTGTCCTAGTGATGTTTCTTTTTTAATTTGTTATGCGTCATAGTCTCATGTAGCTCAGGCTAGTCTCAGACACATTTTATGCAGCTGCGTTGGTTGTTTTTGTCAACTGGGAAGAGGGATCTGAATTGAAGAACTCTCCATCAGACTGGCCTGTGGGCCTGATGTGGTGCATTTTCTACATTCATGACCCAGAGGAAAGGATCCATCTCACGGTGCTCAGTGCTGAGCCTGTGCTGGTGTTCCTGGGTGGGGTAAGAAATCAGACTGAGCAACCCAGTAAGTAGCAGCCCTCGAGGTCTCTGCATCAGTTCCTGCCTCCAGGTTCCTGCCCTGACTTCCCCTCTTGATGGACTGTCAGCTCTGAGGGGAAACAAAGCTTTGCTCTGCAGGTCATGGAGTCTACCACAGCAGCAGAAAGCAAAAAGGGTGACCTTAGACTCCTGATCCCCCTGTCTCCACCTCCTGAGTGCTGGTATCCCACTGGGCTGAGGACTGAGTCCAGGATCTTCTGCACACCAGGCAAGCTCTCTACCTTCTAAGTCATACCCCCAGCCTGGCTTTGAATTTGCAACCCTGCTGAGTGCTGGTGTACAGTGTGGTCCTCTGCTATTATTTAATTAATTCTAGACTGTGACTCCAAGTTGGCAAGGTTCTGGGTGTTCGGAAGTTGAGGGGCTGATGACAGCTCATTTCTTGAGTGCTGACATTTGAGCATCATTGTTTAGTTTTCTGCTGCCTCCGCAGCTCAGGGAAGTGGTTCTGTCTCTTTGATGCACATCTTATGGGTAGGAAAGCCCCAAACTGAAGTGAGCATTCAAGATCTGACAAAGATAAAGCAAGAGAGGCAGGGTTTAAACTCACAGACCTTGGAGTTGGCCTCTTACATTTTGTGCTGTTGTCTAGGTTAGGAACAGCCTGGCTTTAGACCTTGGCTCTACTTGGAGGCTGTGGACCCCTAAGCCTGAATGGATGTACCATGTAAATGTTTCCCAGGCAAAGCACCAACCATTATCTACATGTCCTGTCTGTCTGATTTCACAAAGCAGCTGCCAAGCCACCTATCCATGCCTGAGTGTCTCATGACATGGGCCTCAGAAGATTTGTCTTTCTTTTCTCCAGGGAAGCAGGGACTTGTGATGCTGCCTGAAGGTGGTAGAGTCTCACATCTGTGGAAGTGTGATGTGGCAGAGTTGGGTAGGGAGTAGAGAAAAGGTCATGTTGTCTTGGTGGTCCAGACTATGGCCCCAGAGATGGACGGTGACATAGAGGTGCCCAGGCTGGACCAATGCTGGGACGAGGTCTTATAATCAAAGCTGTTAGGGTTGGCACCTAGGCCCTGAGAGCCCTAAAGGGAGGCTCTGCCATCAATAGGCCAGTAAAATAGATAAGTAGTGAAGATAAGCAGAGAAAGGTTTATTCAATGTGATTCCACTGTGGATAGGAACAGAGAGATCCAGAGACAACTTGATTTAGGTTTAAATAGAGGGCACAAGGTAGGCACAGCTGAACAGACCTGGTCAAGGTGTGGTGCTGCCCATTCCAACAGTGGCTGGCTCTCGTCTTTCTTATAAAGTGGTCTGCCAAGTTGTCCGAACTATGTGACATCTGTTTCCAGCTCTTCTGGTAGGCATCAAGCTCTAGCCTTTCCATTCCATCAGCATAAGACTCTTGGGAAATTTAAATTCCTTAGGGTTCCATTGTTTTAATAGTCTGAGAGCCAAAGGAGATGCAATTCCTGCAAGGCAGTGATTGTGATGGGGTCAGGATCCAGCTGAGAGCCTGTGCTGCCTCATTCCCATGCCAGAACTCAGGGGTTTCCTCTCATCCAAGGCTACAGAACAGTGAGCTGGGATCCTTTTCTGCCTGGTGAGACCTGGTCCTGCAGCACCAGTTAAATTAGAAATGTATGTACACATTCCAAGCATTGGGTATGTTGACACAGCAGACAGGTAATTTGGGGCATGGTACCTAGACTTTCTGGCTTCACTTTCCCCTCTGGGGTCAGGGTCATACACCAAGTCTCCAGACCAGTTGAGTTAGCACCTTGGGACTTCAGGCTGGCTTTCCTGGCAAACCCCCTGTTTCCTGAGTGAGGCAGTCACATTTGCTTTAGCAAACCTCAGCTGCAGGTGGCTTAGACAATGAGATAACAAGAGTGACAGAACCCTAATTCCAAATTAGAAACGTTACTAGATGTCATGACTGAGCTTCAGAAACTTCAGGCATGGTGGGATCCAGGTGCTCAATATTGTCCTTCAGACTTAGTGTTTAAATTATCCCTGTTTCCCACCCCCTCCAAATGCTGTGACTCTCCCAAGTGGCACCAGGCTTATAGACTACCAGCTCAGCCCCACAAGATGCTGTGTGTGAGTAGGCAATTCCAGCTGGAATCTTGGGTCTCTTTGATTAGAGTGGACCTGTCCACAAACGTCCCAGTGCAGATGGGGGAAGACTGAATATTGGGCAGTAACTCCAAATGCAGTGTAAGTGTTCAGGAGGGCAATGAATTCAAAGCTGGATGTTGAAGGATAATGGGCGATTTTGGGGTCAGCCAGGCAAGCATCCATCAGGCTGAGCAGATGAGTTTCTTTATATAGTTATCTGATGACGTTCCTAACAATTGGGTTGGTGAAAGCTAAGGTCTGGTAAAGAAATACATTCCAAAGGTTTCTCTTCTCTTTTCATGCTTAGAACTTGTTAGGAATTTCATTTTTACAGCAACAGAGTTCCTTCTCTTGCTGCCATAAGGAAGGCTCTAGAATTTGTAAAACGGAAATAAACAGATGTTCCCTGAGCTGGGCTAGGAAGGATGTGGCTCAAGTCACACCTGACTAGAGAGCATGGCAGGTGTGTCAGAGAAGAATCTGCTGTTCACTCCTCTCTGAGGAAAAGTCTCTCTGGCCTGCACCTGCTGCCTTAAGCAGGACTAGCAGAAAGGCCAGGGGCAGGTGCTGTGCTACGTGAGGGCCATCAGCGGATGACAGGCTCAAGGGCCTAAGTACTGTGGTTTGTGGGCAGTGGTCAAGGTCAGAGGTTGAGGCTGGGGAACATGCTGAGCCTCTTGTGCTGAGAGGCAGGTTGGAGGGCCCCAACTCTCCAGTCTAGTTGGCTCCAGTGAAGTTGAGGTTTTCTCAAATAGTAAAGTAACCAGTTGTGGTAATGCACACCTTTAACACTTTGAGGCAGAGGCAGGTGGATCTCTGTGAGTTCAAGGCCAGCCAGGGTTATACAATGAGACCCTATCTCAATATATATATATATATCAATTGTAGTGCTAAATGGGATTCTTCTAAGGATTTTGGAAAACAAGCATAAGAGGCAGGGAGGATGGACAGGGTGCTTCAAGTCTGGCATGTGGTAGCACCTTTCAGCTGCTGGGCATATCCTGGGCACCATGACAATTACAAATGTCTCCAGACACTCTGCTGGGAGTCAGTCACAGGTTAAGGTGGAAAGGGACATTTGGGGGAGGTTCCCTTCCCCTATTCCTTCCCTCCCTCCTGCCTTCCTCCACCTTCCCTTCTTCCCATCCTCTCTGTGCCTCCCTTCTTCCTCCCTCTTCCTCCATTCTTCCACGCTTGCTCCTTTCCTCTCTCTTCCCTCCTCCCTCTCCTCCCTCCTCCCTCTCCTCCCTCTTTCTGAGTCCTTTGTAAATCCTTGTTCATTTTTTTCCTTGTTCATTGCTAAAACAAATGAGTGACATTACACAATTTTATTCTGGAGTTTAAAATCCTGTTGCTGAAGTTACAAGATGCAAACTAGAAAAGGTCACAGATGCCAAGGCACACAGCCTGTTAGTGAATACACCCAGCAGTTGGCACCCAGCGTCGAAAACCACCCTCACTAGCTTTGCATTTGGCAGTGTGTTTTTGTGTATTATATATAATTTATATAGCATGTGATTGTATGAAATGTATATGAAATGTTACACGTAGTTTTAGATATTATTTTTGTTTTCTGAGACTGGGTCTTGTCATGTATCCCAGACTAGCCTAGAACTCATAATCCTCCTGTCTCAGTCCCTGCCCTTAAGGCCTGAGATTACAGACCTGAGTTCAGCAACCATCTGGAATATCCAGAAAAGCCTTCATGTTGCATAACAGTTTTCTCCTAGATTGCTCAACAAATCTGATTAAACAACTCAAAACAGCTTCAGGAAATCCCTGAAACTGACCAGATTCACTAGGGTCCTCCCTACCAGAGGAAGGAAGCCAACATGCTGAGAGTCACTTTCAGAGAAGCTAAGCTACAAAGAAGATTCTGAGACTAGACCAGCTGCCTGAAAGAAGCAGAAACCAGCCAAGAAGTCTGGAAGAGGTTTTGATCAGGATCACTTTGGGAAGGACACTGTCCAACCAATTGAGCTGCCTGTAGGCTGTGCAGCTAGTTGCTCCAGGTCCCAGCTTTGTGAGCTGTCACCCACGTTGGAGTGGGCTCTGACAATGCAGCTGTATTTCAGACATTTCTAATCCTCTAAGTAACCCTTCACTCACATTCCTGTAAGTAACCCCAATAAAACTTTTTGGTTCATCATTGAACTTTAGCATTCATACTGTTGTCTGTCATGGGCTTCCTGCCTGGGGTGAGTAGATGTGTATGTTGTGTCTCCCCAGGGAGAGTGTGGTAGTTTGAATATGCTTGGCCTAGAGAGTGAGTCATTGTTAGGAGGTGTGGCTTTGTTGGAGTGGGTGTGGCCTTAGTGGAAGAAGTATGTCACTTTGGGAGTGGGCTTTGAGATCCTCCTCCTAGCTGCCTGTGAGACAGAGTTGGTACCAGGGATTGGGGTATTGCTGTAATAGGCTCCACCATGTTTTTGTTTGGAGGAATGTAGATTTGGGAACTTTGAAAAGCAGTGGAATGTTTCAGTGGGGCTTAATGGGCCATCCTAGTAGAAATATGGAAGACAGCAGTGCTGATGGTAATTTGAACTCTGGAGGCACGCTGGCTCAAGAGGTTTTTAGAGGAGTATGTAGCTTAGAGACTGTTCTTGTAATATTTTGTGAAGAATGTGGGTGCTTTTTGCCTTTGTCTGAAGAGTCTACCTGAGTCTAAGGTAAAGAGATTTCAATTAACTGCATTGACAAAGGAAGTCTGAGAAAGTTCAGAATAGACTTTTCCCTCTGCTTTACTCTTATGTAGAGCATTTTGATCAAGTGTAGCAAGCTTAGAAAGAAAAAATACAAAATGTATGGTTCAAGTAATGTAAGGGCACCAGGAAATACAATGAAGCTGATTTCTGTGTTTGAGGAGATAAAGAAATTAAGGGAGTAGTGGCACGGGGCAAGATCCCATCCAGCTAAACTATTGTTTGTGCTTTTGCAGTTGAACAAGAAATAGTTATATCAAGTTAGGAATTATTACCTAGTTATTGTTTTCATTTCGACTTTTAATCTGAAATGAAGTATAATCTAGAAATGGAGGGTTCACCCATGACCCAGATCTTGAGGCATTGTGGCCATGAAAAGTTTAAGTCCAGGCATGGTGGTACACATCTTTAATCCCAGAACTCAGGAAACAGAGACAGGTAGATCTCTGAGTTCAAGGTCAGTCTACAGAGCAAGTTATAGACAAGCTTGACAATGAAGGAGTTGGAAAATAGAAGGGTTGGTGATGAACAAGAGGGCATGTTCCAGTCCTAGCAAGCACCAGAACTTGGCAGCTTTGGCCATGTGGCTCTGACTTTAGAGTCAAGTATAGAAGTTGTTACTGGAACAATTGTGCTGTTTAGCTGTGAAATTAACATCACTGAGGTGAAATCTGGGAAGTGTTTTCAGAGAGCACAAAGAAGCAGTGTTCTAGAGATAGCTATGTTGTACCTTGTACTGCACATGTACTTGGTAATGTGTAAGACTCACCCAGGTGGTACTGGTTTTGAAGGCATGAAGGGGACATGAATAACAGCTGAGGTTTGGCACTGTGAGAGGCTATGGAAGACTATTCATTGGTGAAACTTTAGCCTCAGTTACAGTTGACAGTCAGGACTGAAGAGGTCATGCAAAGAAGTTGAGGCTTGGAGCCATGAAGAGAGCCTATGAGAGACTGTTGGTATAGCCTAGTTGCAGCAGAATACCCCAGTGTATTGGAGATGTTGGTACAATGGGATGATCATCAAGAACAGCAGCAGCAGTGGAGTGGAGTCAACCAGAGCCTAGAGTCCTATAGAGGGCAGAGCTGGAGAAATGAAGCAAGCCCTTTGGAGGAACCCAGAAGATCATGTGTGGATCCCAGACACCGGAACAAGAAGCTGTGAAGTTGAAGTTACCTTAGAGACCCCAAAATATTGGAAATGCCAGAGTCATAGGAAAATTGCTAAGGAAAGCTGCTAACAGGGAGTAGAAACAGCCCAGGAGAAAGCAGTTTGTTGTACTCAACAAACATGAAAGGAGTTGGAGATTTCAAGAGTGCTTTGACAGCAGATATAAAGATGCAGAGTTTGGAGTTTGCCCAGCTGGCTTTTGATCTATCTTTCAGGATTACAGTAAAGGGATTGGATATATCTCAGAAGAGACTTTGAACTTTGGACTTTTAGCATTGTTGGGGCTTTTGAAGACCTTGGGGCTTTTGAAGTTGGATTAAATGTATTTTGTATTATGCTATAGGTAGGTCTGGTCCCCACAAACTCATGTGTTTGAATAAGCCTTTGGGGGCCAGGGAGTGGAATGTGGTGGTTTGAATATGCTTGGCCCAGGGAGTGGCACTATTAGGAGGAGTGACCTTGTTGGAGTGGGTGTGGCCTTGTTGGAGGAAGTGTGTCACTTTGAGGGTGGGCTTTAAGACCTTCCTTTTGCTGCCTGGCAGATAGTCCCTTGTGGTTGCTTTTGGATATGGAACTCTCAGCTCCTTCTCTATCACTGTGTCTTTCTGCAGGCTGCCATGCTTCCCACCATGATGTTAATGGACTGAACTGGTGAAACTGAAAGCCAGTCCCAGTGAAATGTTTGCTCTTATAAGAGCTTCTGTAGTCATGGTGCTTATTCACAGTCATGGAAAGAAAGTTGTGCATCAAATTTGTGCTCTGCCTTCTGCTTTTCTTTGGTTCCATAATTCATCAAAAATCATGCCCCATCGCCTTCCATCCACACATGAGCTGACTCAGATTCTGTTATAAACTCTTTGTTTTTTGTCTTTTTCCTGGAGCCCTGTCCTGTTTTCTTAGCACGACCTCACCTTATCTCCTCTTCGTCTGAGGCAATGGTGACCTGTCTAGATACCACCTGTGAAGCCAGAAGTCCCAGGAAGCCTCACCTGAGGGTGCTGCCCTCTGCCTTACACCTTCCCTGGCTCCCTACTGCTCAGTGCCCCTAATACCAGATCACTTCACACGACATTTGCCTGGCTCTGTCAGCCTTGTATCTTGTCTGATCTCGTTCATGTCATTTACCTTTCAGAACAGAATGGATCAGCCCCTGGTTTGCTCAGTCCTCCATTTAGAGCTTCCTGCAACCAGGCATCCTCTCTGTCATCCCATCTTCTGCCTCTTCCTTTAACTCAGGCATTTAACCACCATGCACACATAGCACCATCCTGCTAACTGCATATTTTCTTGTTGGCCCTGCTAGTTTACCATCAGGATTGTGATTGGCAGAGAGAATGGAACTCTGCAAGGTGACTTCTGAGTGCCTTCGAATAGGACTAGGGTCTTGGAGTTCATTGTGTGTCGTCCCAGGCCTGTAGATGCTTGTCTGCACGATGGTGGAGTTGCTCCTCCAGCCTCCATTGCTTCTCCAGTTGGACCATACGTGGGATGCAGACCTTGGAGTGTCTTCATTATCCCTAACTCCTGAGGCTCAGATCTTGTGGGACCCATTTCTCCAAGTGTGGCAAGTGACAGGGAAGGGCCACCCTCTGCCTCATACTGTGCACACAAAGTTGGCTGAGGTGCTTGTTCTCTCTATAGGGGCCTCTGTGAGACAAGTGGCTGTGGGGGGGATGCTAGGTGGCAGGGGACCCTGGGCTGCCTCTGACAGGTCATGTGATGCTGGAGCAGCAGGGACCATGGGCAGAGTCTGAGAGCTGAAGTGACCTACAGAAAGAAACAGATGCCACTGTAATTTTGACCTTTCTCACTGCGATGACCAGATTACTGACTGCTGCTTCAGGGAGAAGGTAATTGCCTCAAGGTTTCAGATTTCAAAGTGGTGTGGAAGACATGGTGAGGACTCCTTGTGAAGTCCGGAAGCTTAGCTTGTCACATCTGGACAGGCCCAGAAGCAGAGAGAACTCAGGCAGGAAACAAGGCCTGCTTATAGCCCCGAAGGTCTGCCCAGCGCCTCCACTTCCTCCACGTTGCTCTTGCCTCTTGAAGGCTTCACAGCCTCCTAAGGCAGCACCACCAGTGGAATCGTAAAGAAAGGGAGTCTTCCATAGCCCAGAGATGCTGTAAGGGCTCCTGTCTTCCCCATCTAGCCTCAAGTGAGAGCTCAGCCTGGCTCAGCCCTGAGCTGAAGCCTGCAAGCGCCTGAGGTATAAGCCTGGCTAACCTTCCCTGCCTGGAGAGCAGGATGCATCAGGCAGGCATTGCTTTAATCCTCCAAGTACCTGAAGGACACATTGATAGCTGCTGTTAGCTGCTTTGCTTGTCCTCTGGGGTCCATTGTCATTGCCAGGAAATTCAGCTGCCTGTCCAGCAGGATGCGAATGGTCATTGCTGTCCCCGCGTCCCTCTGTTCCCTCAGACTTTACCTAGTGCTCTTTTGTCACTTTGCAGAGGATGGAACCCAGGGCCTGGTGCATGCTAAACAAGTGCCTCCCACCCAGCAGGCCCCTAGCCCTCATCTAGAGCGGGTGACCGGGACAGGTTGCTTCTTTCCCCAGTCTTGTGCAAATCTTCTTTAGCTGGAACATTTTGTCACCTCTTTGAAGTCAGGTCTCTAGCGAGCGCATCACATGGATTTTGTGAACCTGCTTGGCTTACAAAGGGGAATTTTGAGCACATATCACAGAGCTGGGCTGGTCATTTCCAGTCTTCTGAGACACTTCTATATCTGTCACCCTCTGGCCTCCCTGTAGTCAGCTCATCCCTCTGTCTTTGTGTAATGTGTCCCTAGTCCAAGGCTGCCACTGGCTCAGTCAGTTGGCTCAGGCAAAGGTGGAGGCAAAGGGAAAAGGTCAGCTACTTGTCCCTGGGTGGTTGACCTTGAGTCTATACAAGGGGAAGAGAAGGGGGGTAGGGTCATCTGGAAAGACAGAGCCTCAATTGAGAAAATGCTTCCATAAGATCTGTCTGTAGCCAATTCTGTGGGGGAATGCTCTTGATTAGTGATTCATGTGGGAGGGTTTACCCCACTGTTTGTGGCACCACCCCTGGGCTGATAGTACTGGGAGGAAAAAGAAAGGTAGCTGAACACATGAGCCATGAGAGCAAGCAAGCAGTGTTCCTCTGTCATGCCTCCAGTTCCTGCAGTGCTAAGCTCCCTCACATCGCCTCTGGAGTGACAGTTCCTCTTGGGTTCTGCTGGGTTAGTGCAACCTTGATATTTGTGTGCCAGGAGACCAGGGTCATGCAGCCAGCCCCAGGCATACCTTGAGCAGCAGATACAGGTTCTGTGACCATTCTGAACCTACAAGTAAGTCAAACATCTGCAGTCCTGGCAAGTAGGGTGGGCTTCCCCACGAAAGATGCTAAGGTGACACAGATTTCTTCTGGACCTGAGGCTTGGGAGGGCAGACAGCCCCATGTCCTACAAACAAACAAACAAACAAACAAACAAACAAACAAGGGAAGTGATGGACAGGAAAGCCCTCTGTGTGTTGCCAGACACTGAAGACACTCACAATGCTCAGAACCCAGCTTCCCCTAAACCACCAAAGGGTGTTTTGAGATAAGCCTTCTTGACAACTGACAGATGTTTGACTTCATTAAGGCACCGTGGGTCATAATGACTTGCTATCTTTCAAACAGACTCTGTTGTTGGGGAAGCACACACACAGTTGTTTGTGAGCAGGTGATTAAGTGGCTGAGGCTAGCTTTGAAATGGAAAAGCAGCCAGTGGGGCCTGAGGAGGAAAGCTGGGCTGTGGGGGGGCACACCTGAGACAGAACTACAATAACAATAGCTGGACAAACGGATGCAGGGGTCTGGCATGTTAGCTTTGTGAGCACGATAGGATGTTTATGATAAATATCAGCCACTGACACACATGCCTCCTCCCATGAGAGAGCTGGGTCCTGGTGACATCTACAAGCGGGTCAGTTTCTCATCTTTAAGATGGGTATAGTATCTCTTTCCTGCACTGTGTGTGTGTGTGTGTGTGTGTGTGTGTGTGTGTGTGTGTGTGTGTGTTGTGAATGTATATGTGTCCTGTGCTTGCTATGCAAGAAAGACATGGTCCCTGTCACTTCAGACTCATTTGGCCAGAGAGCCTTTCTTTTCTTTTCTCTCCTTTCCTTTTCTCTTTTCTTGTCTCTTCTCTTCTCTTCTCTTCTCTTCTCTTCTCTTCTCTTCTCTTCTCTTCTCTTCTCTTCTCTTCTCTTCTCTTCTCTTCTCTTCTCTTCTCCTTTCCCCTCTTTTCTTTTCTTTCCCCCTTTTTTTGGAGTCTGGGATGACCTTGAATTTGCTATGCAGTTGAAGATGATCTGACTTTCTGATCATTTCACTTCCACCTCCTGTGTGCTAGGATTATAGCCACATGCCACGATGCGCCGTTTACTCAGTGCTGGGATCAGACTTAGGGCTTCATGCATGCTAGGCAAGTGCTCTTCCAATTGAACTACACCCTGGCCCTGAGAAACGTGCAACGGGGGTGGGGGGGTGCAGCAAGAGCTTGCTTTGAGAGATTCTGAATAGCTCTAGGCATAAGGAAGTCGGGTAAGCCTAACCCAAGGACACTAAAGCTGGCCCTAGAAGAGACATAGATAAGTGTGCTTGTATGCCTAGGTAGGTATGTATGTGCATATGGTTAGCATGTGTGTGAACATGGTGCACATGAGCTTGCTTGTTTGTTCAGGGGCATGTGTACATAAATGCATGCGTGTTTGTGAACATGTGTGTGTGCATGTGCAGTGTGCATGGTGCCTGTGGAGTAATGGATGGAGGAGCTCTGTGTGCAGTGGGAAGGACAGAGGAGACCTTTGAATCCCTGCCCTCACTGGGGTGGAGGAGAGACTGGAGGGAAGACTTTGGAACCAGGGGTGAAGGATGTGGGGGTTGTTTCTGCAGAACACCAGAGGGGTGAATTGAATTCCGCATAGCAGGCAGGCACAGGGCATCCAGGGACCCTGTTATAGGCTTCATTTCAGCAGTGAGGCTCTGAGGGAGAAAGTCAGCCTGTGGAGAGGGTCCTTGGCTATTCTTTGCTTCTGGATTGCCTCTCACGACACCTTCTAGAGCCTTCTGTCTTGGAGCCTAAGCCCCTTTCCAAAGCTCTGCTGAGCTCACTGGCTGCTGACAACAGACTGGATTGGATTTCAGATGATCTGAAACTCAGCAGCAGTGACCCATCACAGGCTATGTGTTCAGGCCATCTTCGATCACAGTGTCCAGGCTGTATCCCATCCCAGTGTCCAGGCTATATCCCATCACAGTGTCCAGGCTGTATCTCATCAGTGTGTCCAGGCTATCCTCCATCACAGTGTCCAGGCTGTATCCCATCACAGTGTCCAGGCTGTATCCCATCACAGTGTCCAGGCTGTATCCCATCACAGTGTCCAGGCTGTACCTCATCACAGTGTCCAGGCTATCCTCAATCACAGTGTCCAGGCTATCCTCAATCACAGTGTCCAGGCTGTATCCCATCCCAGTG
>CACVCL010032516.1:0-15872 GCA_902729485.2 Mus minutoides | reverse complement strand
TTTTGTTTTGTTTTGTTTTGTTTTTCGAGACAGGGTTTCTCTGTATAGCTCTGGCTATCCTGGAGCTCACTCTGTAGACCAGGCTGGCCTCGAACACAGAAATCCGCCTGCCTCTGCCTCCTGAGTGCTGGGATTAAAGGCGTGTGCCACCACACCGGGCACGTCACCTGAGTTTTTTATCTTAGCCATTCTGACTGGTGTTCGGTAGAATCTCAGGGTCATTTTGATTTGAATTTCTCTGATGATTAAGGATGGTGAACATTTTTTAGGTGCTTCTCAGCCATTCAGTATTCCTCTGTTGAGAATTCTTTGTTTAGCTCTGTACCCCATTTTTAAATAGGGTTATTTGGTTTTCTGGAGCCTAAATTCTTGAGTTCTTTGTATATATTGGATATTAACCCCCTATTAGATTTAGGATTGGTAAAGATCCTTTCCCAATCTTTTGGTTGCCTTTTGTCTATTGACAGTGTCCTTTGCCTTACAGAAGCTTTGCAATTTTATGAGGTGCCATTTGTTAATTCTTGATCTTACAGTACAAGCCATTGGTGTTCTGTTCAGGATTTTTTCCCCTGTGCCTATATGTTCCCAGCTGTTTTTTTAAATTTACATTTTTGATTCATGTAATGAGATCAGAGGACAACTCTGATTCCCTTCTTCCACCCTTGCCCCATGTGGCTTCTGAAGATTGAACCCAGGTCGCCAGGCTTGGCCACAAGCTCCTTTTCTCACTGAGCCAGGCCCCCTCCCGCACTGACTCCTGTGGGCCTCAGCAACAACTTGAAAGCACACAAGGAAGCACTGTGCTGTAGAGGGAGAGTCTCCTACCTGAGAGGCCTGGGGTCAGGGGAGAGTCTCCTACCTGAGAGGCCTGGGGCCAGGGGAGAGTCTCCCACCTGAGAGGCCTGGGGCCAGAAGGGTTTTGAACTTCTGATTTCTTTGTTTTCAGGGTTGCTTGCTAATGAGAGGCCCTGGGGTCGGAGGATGTGTCTGAACAGGAACCTCATTTGTTTTATGTGTGCTAACAGGAGCTCTATGTGGCATTTTGGAAATTTTGTGCTGACGTACTGCCTGTGTACACTGGATCACCTGTCTGTGGCAGGGCTCAAAAGCTTTTGGATTTGCAGCGATTTGGCTTTCAGAGATGTTGTGTCAGAGAGCCCAGTTGATGGTTGATGGGATCTACCACTTAGTGGGTCCTCTAGATACTTTCATTGACTAACAAAAAACTGAATCGCTGGTAAGTTCTTATCTTTTTTTTTTTCATTTTTCATTTTTTTGAGTAAGGGTCTCATTGTGTAGTTCTGGCTGCCCTGGAAGTCACTCCATAGACCAGGCTAGCCTTGAATTCAGCAGAGATCGTCCTGCCTCTCCCTCCTGAGTGCTGGGATTAAAGGTGCTATGTCCCTACGCTTGCCTACTTCTTATAATCTTAAATAATTACTCTTCTTGGAAAAGTGGCACACACTGACTGTAATTTTATCTCCACGTTGACAATGCAGGTAGTGACAGGGAGCTGTGTGCACATGTGGTCCCTGGAGGGTTAGAAGAACTCTGTGGTACAGAGTCACTGCTGATTCATAGTGCGTGAACTCTACAGACTGTCTCGGGTGCCATCGGGAAAGGCAGATTCCCAAGGAAAGGAGGACAGACGCATCTTCTCAGTGACTATCACTGTGATCCTAAGGACCCAGCCTCACACCCTCTGCCCAGTGTGCGGGCAGGCGGGAGTGCTCACCTGCATCTAGGACCGGCTGGAGGACACCGCATCCTTCTTGTGCCAACATCACAATGATGCTCCATACTGCCTTAGGCCACACCATGCTTCAAGGTTCCCCAAATCAGAAGGCAGAAGAGCAATAGCAACCCAGCTACCGTGTTCACAGGTAGTTTTCCTGTCTACTGCCCACTGCTGCTTCAGATGGCGAGCTCCCCTCGAATCTGATACTAACCAGGCTGCTTGGCCAGCTTTGAGATGCAGAGATCCCTCAGATACATGAAGGGTGGTGTGTGTGTGGTATGGCCATGGAAAAATGGAACAGAGTTTGAAGGCTACATTTGTGGGGACAAATGGTATAAAATAACTCTGTATCTGGATTTTTCTTTTCCCTGTTTCCAGCTGGAAGTTGTCTTTTTTTTTTTTTTTTTTTTTTTTTTTTTTTTTTTTTTTTTTTTTTTTTTTTTTTTTTTTTTTTTTTTTTTTTTTTGCTTTGTCTTTTACATGTTAGGGTCCAGCAAATACAGGTGCCATTTATATACCTTCTTTCCTTCCTCTCTCTCTCTCTCTCTCTCTCTCTCTCTCTCTCCTCTTCCTTTCTTTCCCCTTCCTTCCTTCCTTCCTTCCTTCCTTCCTTCCTTCCTTCCTTCCTTCCTCCCTCCCTTCCTTCCCTCTCTTTCTCTCTCTCTTTCTTTTCTCTCTTCCTCTTCCTCTCTCTCTCTCTCTCTCTCTCTCTCTCTCTCTCTCTCTCCCTCCCTCCCTCCCTCCCTCCCTCTGCCCCTCCCCTCCTGCTTCCCTTCCTTTGTTCCTGACAAGGCCTTGCTATACACCTCAGACTGGTCAGGATCCTCTTGCCTCCACCCCCTGAATGCTGAGATTACAAGTGTACGCCACAACTTCCTGTTAATAAATTGTATATATTAATTAAATAAAGTAAATATTTATATAACTATATAAACACATATTTATACAAATACATTTATACGAATATATACATATTCATGTAAGTATGTAAGAATACATTTTATGAGTTCTCTTTCACTGAATTCAGTGTTCGTGTGCATCTTTGTTCAACGGCTCGGTAGAGGGCTGTACAAACCAGTGCTCCTTTGCAGCCTGGAGCTCCTTATTTCGTAGGTTTGAGGCACAGAAGGTGTGTGAGGCACAGATGCCAGCTCAGAGGGAGGATCGCTTAGTCCTGACTTTGTCTGGGAGGATGAAGGGCTCCTGATTTAAAATGACAGAAAGTGAATTTGCAGTGAGTTCTGCAGTGCAGCAGTGTTCCCTGCACACAGCACTGCTGCTGCTGCTGCTGCTGCTGCTGCTGCAGATCTCTGAGACTCACGTTCCGCAGAGCTTTGATCAGCAGCTCTCTCTTCCCCCTCCCCTTTCCAGAGCAGCTGCTCTTCTATAGTTTGCGTTTATGATATTGGCTATTTTAGATGCTCATTGAAGTGGAGTCATAAAGTATTTGCACTTTAGTGATGGCCTTAGTCACTTAGCAGCACGTACCCAAGGCTCATCTATGCTGTGCTAACCGGCAGGGACTTCCTTCTTTTTACAAGCTGAATAATACTCCTCCTTGTATTGTGTGTGTGACATTGTCTTTCTTCTGGGCATTGACATTGTGTCCATGGTGGTGGCCCTCTTGAGGCAGTACAATGCCCATGACAGGCAGGTGACCCTAGGAGATCTTGACCTCGATCTTTTGGGTTTGTCTCAGAAACAAGAGATGGCTAGATCACATTGTAGCTCCACTTTTGATCTTTGGAGAAAATCCTTTCACGGTGTTTTCTGTGGCTTCCAAACTGTTTTTATTGTTGCTGCCTTTTTGAGTTAGGGTCACGTGTAGTTCGGGCCAACTATACACCGAAACTTCCAAAACCGCGAGCCAAGAGGAATTTTTCCTCCTTATAAGTTGCTGGCCTCAGGCATTTCGTCATAGGCAGACAGCTAATCGGCAGGTATCGAGGCTTCCCCGAGCATCAGGATACACTTCTTTATGGCAGCATCCTGGGTACAATTAAAGAGATAACGGTGCTAACTGTAGCCTGGCGCTTTGCCTCCACGCTGCTGCTGCAGAGTAGCTTCTGATCAGTAGCACTCCTCACAGAGATTTCCCTCTTAGGTGGAAGGCTATTACAGTAGCATCATTAATAATAAAGATTATGAGCGTAGATGCAACATGATGTAATGGATCTGGCTGAGCAATTAGAGGATCCGAGAGGGATCGGGAACCTGGCTCACGTGTGGAGAATCTACAGCTAGGCAGCCACAAGAACCGGGTTACCTTTGGCTTCCCGATCAGAGGAATGAAAATCATGTTTTGTAGAAACTAGAGCAAATACACTCCAGTGATGTTCCTGGGAGTGGAAGGTCACCTCGGGGAGGGGGGCAATCTGCATAGAAGTCCTCTTGTTCAACAGCCTGGGGCTCCTTAGTGTAGTCTCAAAAGAGGGAGCTGGGGCTAGGCTCTGAAGATGACCCCTTCCAAGTCACCCCTCATGTATTTGCAGATAAGCCCAGCTAGAATTTCGTTTCAGCTGGCATGAAACACCAGATAGAGAGTAGTTTAGGAGAGGAAGGGTTATTTCAGTTCCCAATCCCAGTTTACAGTCCATCGCCCCGCAGGGAAGTCAAGGCAGAGCGGTTTGAAACAGCCAATCACAACACACCTACAGCTAGAAGTTGGTGGGCGTGTGCTTGGTACTTAGCAAGCTTTCTCTGCTGTTCTGCAGCCCAAGACGTAAGTCAGGGGGATGGTTTAAGCCTGGGTCTTCCCATGTTAATGAAGGCAATCAAGACATGTTTTGGTTGGTCTAAGCTGATTCAGACAATCTCTTGTACCTGTACTTTTTGACTACTTTATTGGATTCGTGTACCTACCACCCTTCTCCACCTTAATTTCTTCCACCCCACCCCCAGTACTAGGTAGTTGAGAAAGAAAGATAGAGGGGGAGGGGGGCATAGGTCCCCTGAGACTACTTGCTGCTTTCCAGGAGTGTCGAGTTCCTTGGGGCAAGTCCAGTCTTTGTTGTCAGGGTATCTTCAAGCAGCAACTAGTAATCCAGAAAAACAGCAATATCAGAGCAGGCACCTGCAGTGGCAGTGGCAGCCACCCCCTCTGCCCTCCATCCCCCGCTTGGGATTCTGGTATTTTTATACTCTCTCAAGAGTCCCCAGAATTCAAAACATAAACTACTTTTTAACTATCAGAATCACGTCCCTGCCAGAGCACGAGACAAATCATAATCAGCTGTTATAGCCCATCTGGAGTAGCCACATATCCTAGACCTGGGGTTAAAACAAAAATAACTGCACATAGCATTTCTGTGTTTTTAAAGAAACCAAAATCCTCATGACAATCTCCCATTGAGACTCTCATCCCAGGTGTTTCTAAGTTGTATCAAGTTGACAATTAAACGGTCCCAAACTGCTTGAGACACTCTGCCCCCCTGGAAGTCAGAACCTGGAGAGGAGGGCTCAGATTTCATGCCCTCCTGGGGAAAACTGAGGCCCAGAGTTTGGAAGTGACTTATCCAAGGTCTCTTGAAGACTCATGTAACTTCACAAACCTGTTTTATTGACACCTCCTCTCTTTCCCCCGGGGGCCATGGGAGACCCTGTTCTCACCCTCATCACCAATAGGGAAAGCACAGACATAGGCTATGATGGCCGACTTCTACACCATTTTCTAACCAATGCAGGTTAGTTAGGATTGTCAGTGACAGCTGTGGTAACAGCCCCAACATTTGAGCAGCTTAATCTAACACATCAGTGACATCCGGACATGTCATTGCCTGTCATGAAGTGACTTGGTGACTGAGAGCTTTTCTTGCTGTGGTATTGCCAGCTTCTAGGGCTACATGGAATCTTCTGCATTCAACTATACCGTGAGAATGTGGCAGACCACGCAAGACACTTGCCGACAGTCTGCTAGTGTACTCTCTTGTGTTATATTCTCACAGTAGAAGCTGGTAAGATGGCCCCGGATGAATTCCCCAAAAAGCCTGGCAAAGCTCTCTCTCTAGTGCTGTGGTTTGAATGGGAATTGGTCCCCTAAACTCTCGTATTTGAATGCTTGGTCCCCAGTGTGTGGTACCATTTTGGAAGGTTGCAGAAGGTTTAGGAGGTAGTGCACCACTTGGGTCTAGCTTTGGGCCTTTGAGATTTTATAACCTGTCCCCACAATCCTGCCACCACGCCGTCCTTAATTCAATGGACTGTGACCTCAAACTCTGAGCTCTTCCTTAAGTGACTTGTGTCTGGTACTTTGTGACAGTAACCAGGGAAGTAAATAATTCAGTGGGGTCCGAGGGACAGAAATGGATCTGAAGACATTGACTGGTTGTCTCCTATTCATCAGTGGCCATCTTGGTCCTCTGGTTTATGGGTGAGTATGAGAGTCACCTTCTGGGAAGCCTGGTCTCTGGAAGTAAGTTTGGAGGCTGTGGCATCTGGGGACATAGGAAAGATGTCTCAAGCCCATTTTTCTATCCCTGCCAGGGTTCCTACCTATCCAAAGAAGAAGCACTATAGGAGCGGGCCAGGCCAGGGGACTCTTGGATCCAAGCTCTTGGATACCTGCCCCTCTGTCTTGATTCAGCCTGCTAATCCAGTTTGGATCTGAACTTGTTGTCACTGAGAGCTGAGCTCATCTTGACCGGTAATAGCCAGCAGGAACATTTATTTCATAGAGTAGTGTCTACAACTGAGCAGAGGCTGTCACAGAGAATTAGTGTCAGACTTGTAGTCCGGGCCCAGATCTCAAGGCACAGAGAACGCATGGAAGCCAAGGCTTTGGATTTAGAAAGACTTGGATTGCCATTAGAATGTGAACTTTGATCAGCTCTGTGATCCTAGGCAAGTTACACACCCTCTCTGGATGTGCTCTTCCCTTGGAGTCCCACTACCTAGTTAGCTAAATGTTGAAGAGCTGGCATCATGAAAAGCATTTGGTCCAGAGATACCACTTAATGGCCACTAAGTTCATAGCTTACTGACTCTTTAGGCAAAAAAAGTTCCAGTTTTATCAACGTGTCAAGTCCTTGAGCCAATTAACCAGTGGCTTCCCTCCCCATTCCTCTATAGACAGCCTTGCAGAAGGAGTTTCTATCTGACACCCCACTTTAGCACAACAGCCAGGTTGGACACTCCATTATTCATAGTCTGCAGTAATGGGCTCATTAAACAGGGCCTCGTGACTCCGCAGAACCTGGAACGAAACCAAAGGCCACTTCTCCAGCGGTTGTTTGCCTCCCTGAGATGCTCATGTGTTTTGGAGACGCTGCCAAGAGATCCAGCAAGTCACTCACATTCTCTCCAGAAGGAGACAGCCTATAAATTATTAGTTAGTAAATAAATAAATAACCATCGGGTTCTGTCAGTTTGGGAGGGAAGAAGTCAGGTGATTGGCGTTGGCTGTGGTGTCGAACGCTCGATCGACTGAACTGTGAGTTTATTTTGTGAGGGACAGAGGTGGTGGGGAGGCAACTTCAGCCCTGGGTGGCTCTCTGACAAAGAAGTTTGGGGGACAAACTGCAAACACAAGGAGGGGAGAGTTGGCCCAGGTGCTGCAACGCTTCCCTGTAATTAAGCACGGTAAGGTGCCCGTCGTACCTGTCACTTTGCATGCTCAGAGAGGTGCCAGATGAACACGGGGACCTCTCCGCCTTATAAAAAATTAAGCGCAACATCATCTTGATGCGGTTTTGATCTCTACAGATATTATCGTTTCTGGCAATACGAATTCTAATATTAAGAATGAAAGGGCCTTATGTTCAAAGAGCCCGTCACTTCTTTCTATTTATTTCCTTTTTTGAAAAACGAGTTTTCTGTGAAAGCCGCCTTTTACATATTCTTAAGGATTAAAAAGAAAAAAAACCCCAACTTTTATAATGACCTCATTTCCTTCCCTCCTTCCGTGTTGAGGTATAATTGCCGAGGTGGGATCCACGCTCAGTAGTGATTGACAGCTCTAGGTGTACTGACAAATGTGTACCGTGGTGTGACACCAACACACGGAGATGCGGAGAGAGAGTTCACAGAGAGACAGCATCTTCCCATGCCCTACGAGGTCAAATCTGTGTGTTCTCCACCTATCCCTTCCTGGCCAGTCCCTGCTAGCCTCTGATGAGCGAGCCTCTTGTCCCCATAGCCCTGCCTCAGTGATAACTCTGGCTAGCTGGCTTCTTAGAGAGCCTTGACTTTTGAGTCTGAATCATTCATTGTTCTTGGCTTCAGTGACTTTGACATTCATGTCTATTCTCGTGAATATTAGAATTCTTTCATTTTCATTGATGAATAACACCCCAATATATAGATGTACCAAAGTTTGTTGCTTCTTTGTTTCCCAGGTGAGATACTTAGGTCATTGCCGGTGTTTGGCGATTATCGGCAGCTGTAAACATTCTTCTATAGAGCGTACAGGAAGCTAGGTTCTATTTGGGTAAACACTTAGTAATTGCATAGTGGGCTGTAAGGCAAACGCTTGCTTCACTCTGAAAGAATCTTAAGATGCCGCCTGCTTTTCTCCAGAACACCATTTAATGATTTATTCGTATGTGTATGGGTGTGTGCCTCCATGCATATCTGTGTAACGCATGCCTATAGTGCCTTCTGGGGCCAGAAGAGGGTGGAACTACAGGCGGACATAAACTGCCACTGCAGGTCCTCTGCCAGGGCAGTCAACGCTCAACACCTCAGTCATCTCTCCAGCACCCAGGGCGCCATTTTAAATTCCCACCAGCGATACAGGGAAGTCCCAGTTGGTCCAAGCCCTTGCTAGTACTTGGTGTTATTCTCTTCCTGCTTAATGTTAGCCATCCAGGCAGGTGTGCGCTGACATCTCCTTGTTGTGTTAAATTACATTTCCCTACTCATGAGCACTGTCCGCCATCTCTCACAGAGCTTGCTTGGTGTCCTTTCAGATCTTAAGCCTTCTGCTAATTATTGAAACAGGCTCTTCTCATTAGATGAGGTTTTAGGTTTGCAGTCCATCTGACGTGTACCACATACAGTATCTATAGAGAAAAATAAAGATTTCTTTCTATACACCCCTTGCCTCTACCTAGGCATAGCTTCCTTCATTATTAATATCATCTTCCAGAAGGGTCCAAGGGCTCGATCTGTGAAATTTTACTGGCACATTCTCACCCAGCGGAGCCCATGGTTTTTGCATCAGGCCTCGCGTCCTCTGAAGCCCATTTGGAGGGTTTTAGGCCAATGCACAATGATTTGTGTCTGCAGATGTAGCCTTTTCCTATTGGCTCCCTTCATTCAGCAAACTGGATTTAAGATGCTGCTGTGAGACGGTTATGCTTTTGACGATGCATTACTTTTTAAACACCGAATAATAGCCCATTGTTCGAGAGTACCACATTTTATTGACCCATCCGTTCACTAGGGGCATCCTAGTGGCTTCCAAGTTGTGGCAGTTACGAATAAAGCTGCTATAAACACGGGATCTTGGGTGGACATAAATTTTTCGGTTCCTTCGAGGAATTCCAGAGATCATGGACACGTATGGTTCCGGGTTTTGTCAGTTGTGTAAGAACAGTCACGCCGTCTTCCCCAGTGGCTCCTCTGTTCTGGCTTGCAGTGATGGTGAGTGGGTCTCTGTGATCTCCATCTCTGGTGTTTGGTGTTGGGGATACTCTGAGTTTGGGTTATGTTGTAGTTGGAGTATGCGAGCTTACTGTTTAAACTTGTGTACCCTGATCACACAGCATATGAGTCTCTCTTTGCAGCCTTTCATTAGCCAGTTGTATACTTTTGGTGAGGTGTCCGTTCAGACAGCCTGACTTCCTCCTCCTCTTCCTCTTCCTCTTCCTCTTCCTCCTTCTCCTCCTTCTCCTCCCTCTCCTCCTTCTCTTCCTTCTCCTCCTCCTCTTTCTCCTTCTCCTTTTTCTTCTTCCTTCTCCTCCCCTCCCCTCCTCCTCCTCTTCTTCCTCCTCTTACTTATTTTCTTCTTTGTCTTCCTCTTCTCCTTCCTCCTCTTCCTCTTCTTCCTCTCTCTCCTCTCTCCCTCTCCCTCTCCTTCTCCTTCCTTCCTTCCTTCCTTCCTTCCTTCCTTCCTTCCTTCCTTCCTTCCTTTCTTCCCCTCTTCCTTCCTTCCTCTCTTCCTTCCTTCTTCTCTTCCTTCCTTCTTGAGACATAGTTTCTCTATGTAGCTCTAGCTGTCCTGGAGCTCCCTATGTAGACCAGGCTGACCTCAGACTCACAGAGATCCTCCTGCCTCTGCCTCTCAAGTGCTGTGATTAAAGGTATGTGCCACCACACCCCATTTCTCATTTCTTTTTAAGTTTCTCATTTCTTTTAAAGTTAACTTTCTGGTGCTCTTATTACTAAAAATTCAGGGCTGAGGGTATAGCTCAGTCATAGAGTGTTTCCCCAGCACACTCAGGGTCCTGGGTCTTAGTTACAGTACTGAAAAGGGAAAGGAAAAAGATTTGAGTGTGCTTGGGAAAAGGAAAAAACAAGTGAGATTCCTTGAGATGTTTTTTTAACACGGACCCATCATCAGACAGACAGTCTGCAGGGCCCTCCCTTCTATGGTTTCTCTTTGTTTTCTGAGCTGCATTTTTAAATAGCAGAAGTTCTTAGCTTGGGTAAAGTTTACCCTGGTAGTTTTTTCTTGTGGGGATCATGTTTTCAGTAACAAACATCTGACCCAAGGCCACAAAAAGGTTTTTTGCCTCCTCCCCCGCCAAAGTCCTAAAGCTTTGTCTATATGATATATTTTAAATAAACTTTATATAAGAAACAAGGACCATAAAACTGACACTTTCTTGCCCAAATTGCCAGGTCACTGGAGAGAGACCAGAGAGCAGAATCATACCCACACTGGGCTTAGACATAGCTTATGACTGTCAGCAAAGATCCCATACCTATCACTTGAGGTTCCTATACCATCATTCCCATCCATATCCAATGCCTAGCCCAAGACCACACCTAAGACCTTACTCATCATCCAAGACTACACCCATCCCACAGGACCATACTCACCACCCAAAACCATACCTGCCACCCAAAACATACCCATTGCCCCCCCCCAAGAACATTCCCATCACCTAAGATCCTATCCACCACCCAAGACCACCCAAGACCACCAAGACCCATCACCCAAAGCCATACCCATCATCCAAAACATACTCACACATCATCGCCCAAGATCACATCCATGACCCAAGATCATATCCATCACCCTAAGCCACACCTATCACCCAAGACTATACCCATCATCTCAACCTACCCCTGCTTCTCAAAGACCACATCTGCTGTCTGTGTACAGAAACAGCATCATTGAGTAAGTGAAACAAACTCTCAGCTAGAGGCAGCAGCTGGAAGTGTTTCAGTTTGAACTGTGCTGACAAAATGTCTCAGCCCTGGAAGGTCTATGTGTAATTCTAGGCCAAGCTAACAGCGTCTCTTGTTCCTGGTGAGGGCCAGCTTTCTGGGTCATAGATGGTGACTTTTTACTGTGTCCCAGCATAGCTGCAGGGGAAAGGCACCTCTCTCTCTCTCTCTCTCTCTCTCTCTCTCTCTCTCTCTCTCTCTTTCTCTCATAAAGGCACACTTATCACCAGGGCTCTTCCTCATGACCAATCTCTTCTTCAGGGTCACACCTCACCTTGCCATTACAGCAGGCTTTAGATTCCAATGAAAAAGGGGCATAAGGGAGCAGGAAAGCACCTCATCTGGAGTTGGGGCTCCTTTCCAAGGTCTTCCTTAACACTCAACTTACACAGCAGTCCCAGAGAGGCTGCTGGCATAGACTCAATGACCTCTTTCTGGGTGGGGAAGGGGGGATCCTGGGTGTTAGATGATGATGGTGGTGGTGGTGGTGGAGGTGGTGGTGGTGGTGGTGGTGGTGATGGTGGTGGTGGTACTGCTGTTGCTGCTCCTCCTCCTCCTTCTCCTCCTCCTCTTCCTCCTCCTCCTTCTCCTCCTCTTCCTTCTCCTCCTTTTCCTCCTCTTTCTCCTCTTTCTCCTACTCCTCCTTCTTCTTCTTTGTTTTTTAATGAGTATGAGATCTGCTTTATTTACTTCCTATTAAGCTAAACCCCAGGCACCCTGCGCTCCCTCCCACATCACTCATGACGTCATCACACACGAGTAAACTGCTCTGCCAACAAACACAGCTCAAACTGCTCAGAAGTCCTGAGGTCTAATCCTCTTTTCATCTGAGTCAGGTCTGCCTCTTCTGGGACATCCACAGGCATAATCATTGACTGTGTGGAGAGCCAGTCCCTCCCTCTCGGTAAAAATTCCTCTTGAAATGATTATTTTGCGGATGCCCCCGGGTGCTCTGACCACTTTCCTGCCTCCTAACTGGACCAAGGAACTGACTCAATTCAGCCTGGATTCCCTTGATCTGAGCTGCAGATGTTGTGCATGTTCCAGACCCAGCCTTGGGATTCTGTGTGTTTGTGTGTGTTTTAAAGATTTATTTATTATTATATCTAAGTACACTGTAGCTGTCTTCATATATATCAGAAGAGGGTGTCAGAAGACATTACAGATGGTTGTGAGACACCATGTGGTTGCTGGGATTTGAACTCAGGACCTTCAGAGAACACTCAGTGCTCTTAACTGCTGAGCCATCTCTCCAGCCCAGACTCTCTGTGTTCTGTTCACCCTCACCTTTCTGCGTAAGCATTGTTTCCTCTGAGAAACCTCCTGATTGTGGCACCCTTTGGTCATATCTGTTTTCCCGTGTGTAACCTCTGTCCCATTGTCTGCCACGGGGCTGTTTGTGATCATCTTTTCACTAGACCAGACTCTTCTGGATCCAGAAACTGTCTCACACATGACACAGAGGAAGTGTACAAAAAGACCATACAATGACTGCCCCTAGAGGTATTGCAGGTCATATGTGTGACAGTAGGTGGCAGAGAGGGGAGAGGCCATGTCTATGCTCAGTTGTCTGACCTATGAACATGTGAATGATTAGTAACTTAACATTCCCTGAAATAAAGCAAGCCTGAGATGACCACCAGTCTTGTGCTAGGCAAGCCTGGACAGGCTCCTAGGATGGGGAGTGAGCCAGAGACTAGAAAAACCTCATCTTGGACCTCTGGCCTTGGGCAGGAGTAAGCTTAAGACAGATGACCCTCACAAGGGGCCACTCGGGCAGACTGGGTGAGGAGCGAGGTTCAGACAATAGCCAGACTGGTGCCATAGGGCCCGAGGAGACAGCTAGCCTGAGATGGGATACAGGCCTATAGGCCTACAGGCCTGGGGCAGAGAGAAGGCCTGCCTGGTGGGATAGCACTCTGAGACCACTCCTGAGATGATTCTAGACACTCAGAGACCCTGGACACCTCTCAGAGGAGCAACTAAATGGAAGAGAAATGGGAGAGAAAGAGAAACAGAAGGACATGGGCACAATGAAGAGAGGCAGACCTGGAGATTTGAGGTAGTGGGGAACAGCCTGGTGTGAGTAGCCTGTGATAGCACCTGGGACCATGGTGGGATCCTGGCCTGTGCTGCTATTGGGAGCCACATCTGGACCCATGGCCCTGCACCAGCAGGGGGTCTGTCACCACCAAAAGGCCGGACACATGTCCCTAGTCTGATTTGCCATTTGGGGGGGCATGTTGATATTGAAGACTGTCCAGAGCTGGCTCCACTCCAACCTGGGCATCATGGGAGAACTGGCTCTGGAGGTGGGAGAGCAGGAGAGCTGACCCCACCTCTAACTGCAGTACTTGGGAGTGTGGGGTTTGTACATTGCCTGAGAGAGATGGCCCAACCACTTTTCTCCTGTGAGGTGGCATGGGCAGGGGAGAGACACCCCCTCCCCTCGTCCTTCATCATCTGTGGCAGGTGAGAGGGCTGGTCCTGTCTCACCAGCTGCAGCAATCTGGAGAGGGACCGTGTACATTGTCTAAGAAGCACAGAAGAGTTGATCCTGGTGGTGGGGTTTGCACCTGAGCCAGCCTGAGGGTGTGGGAGTGCGAGAGCTGCTGGGCTGACCAGCCTAGATAGCTCTCAGGCCCAGGTCCAGGGCTTTGAGTTGGCCCTCCCCAACACCTCCCCCATTGATGAACTGCTGGAGTCCATGAAGGGCTAGTCCTACATATCCAAAATTACAGGATCTCCACGACACAGGGCAGCAGGGTATCCGAGAGAAGGGGCAGCCCAGTGAGAATCCAGTGTTGACAGAATAGCAGAAGCCAAAGGTTTCGAAACAGACAACGAGTCATTGCAATGAACATTTGCAAGCAAAGAAAGATGGACAAAAGGGTAGACTGTGGGACACACGGACACACTACACCTTCCAAGATGAGATTTTTTTCCCTTTGTTGGAGGGGAGGTCACAAGGGTGGAGGATGGGTATGAAGGGAGGAGGGGGAGGGGGAGATGAATGAGGTTGTGGTGCATGATAGGAAATTCCCAAAGAACCAATAAGAGTTGAAAAACAAACAAAACCATGCAGTGAGTGAGGGAGAGGCAAAGCCCCACAGGTGACTGGGATCTTCCTCTCCACCCCACCCTCCCACCTCAGGCAGGGGACCTTGCGGCTATCTGGCATAAGCGCTCACTTAGATGGTTCTAGTGCTGGAGCCCAACGCCTTTGCTTTGCTCCCTTGATGATCCTTGGCCCCAGGGATGACCCTTCTGTCCAGACCACAGCTGTCTCCAGAGGCTTCTTTTCATGCTGAGATGAAGTTTTGTGCTGAGCCTTCTGAGCTCTTTAAACTTCCTCAGGCTCGGGAGCACGTGCCAAAGTGTCACATGCATTACGAGAATTTTGTGGGCTGACGTACAACTGCACAAATACTGTCAAAGGAGCATGTGTTAAAAGGTTAGAGAAAATACCCTTTCACTTCACTATAGACCGCTGGACAAAGGCAGGCAACTGTCGGAGGTGGGGTGGGGTGGGTGGGAACTCACCCATTTTCTTCTTTCTTTCCTTTTCTTTCTTCCCCCTCTATTACTTTTCCTCCATCTTCTTTCTTTTCTTTTCTTTTCTTTTCTTTTTTCTTTTTTCTTTCTTTCTTTCTTTTTTTTTACCTTTCCCCAAGGAGCTTCTATGCTACCCACACTAATTGTAGGTTTTTCTGAAAATGCAGCATGAATCATTTATAAATAAAGAGACTATAAAATCCCTAAAAGACTCCCTGAGGTATTCGGTATTTCAGCATAAAATAACTGTTAAATGGAGTTATTCTGAATTAGCTTTTACTGGTAGGTGGTGAAAACGAAGTTTTCTTTTCTCCGTGACTGTTGCGGTAATTCTTTTACACAGTCACCCAGGATAATTGACAGCTGATTTCCATAATTCAGCCTCAGGCAAAGTCACTCCCCAAAGTGGCTAGTTCTAGGGGTAAGGGAGTTCTTCAGGGAAGGGCTCTTAAGCTGGCCGAGAAAGAGGCCATCCCAGGGTCCCTATCTAGAGCCCCGAGATTACATTTAAGGGTGAAACAGAAATGCAAAACTTGCTTTTTGGAGGCTGGAATGGGCCAGTGGTGCTGGTGGCTTCAGACCAATCGCTGTCTCCTTCTAGCTGTGTGGCCTTGGAGGAATTGCTAAACCTCTCTGACCCTCAGCTAGCTCGGGAGAATATACCTGCTTTGTAAAGTTGTTAGGAAAATGAAGTAACAGCTAAAAATGCCCAAACAAAGCCGAAGGTTGCTATGGCAGCAATAATTAATCGATAACGATGACATCCCGTATGCAGAGAAAAGCATCTTGCCTCCGCTCTGGCTGCGACCGACTGTTCTAGCAGGTGTGCAAACATTTTCAGGTTCTGTTATGTGCCAGGCGCTCTGTGCATGGGGCTGGGGTCTGCAGGTGAGCAAGACTGTGAGTCATTTCGTCTAGCAGAACAAGGCAGAGAGAGAGGGACAGCCTGGAGAAGGTGACGCTGGTGTGGAATGGTGCCCTGGGTACAGAGAAGGAGGAAAGGGATGAGCGGTCCTAAGTGGGGACAAGAAATAGGTTTGGGGATGGCTACTCAGGTAGAAGGCAGCCACCTGAGCCAACCTGGGAAACAGGGGGCTGCTCAGGTGTCTGTCAGACGTCGTCACTGAGGTGGGGACTAGCTCGTCTTATCTGACTCCATCCTTGCTTGCCCCTGGGCAGTGCCACGCCAGATTTGATGCGGGCTTCACACTTAGGTATTGGTGGATGGATGAGTGGATTCCAGGGC
>CACVCL010032515.1:0-15887 GCA_902729485.2 Mus minutoides | reverse complement strand
TCTTTTGGATGAATTACTGTATCACAAAAGAAAAGTCATTTCAGAACTGCTTCCAACAGAAGCTACTAAGCAATAATTGAAAGGATTCTGCATTTTCGCCAGAGGGGCTTAAGTTGACAAAGCAAGCAATGCCCTGGGGACTCTGCTCTGCTTGGATCCCCAGAGGAAGTGCAATGGAATGGTCCCAGGCCTGAGAAAATATGAATAATATTAAGAGAACCGTTTTAAAGACCAGAATAAGTAACTCAAAATCCAAAAGCAAACAAAAACATGGAGACCTTATTAAAGTAGTTGGATCTTTCAAAGAACTGGACGTACAGACAAGAACTCACAAATTCATCCACTATTACCCTTAAAATCCAGTCCCACCTATATTCCACAGATGTTAATTGAAATGAATTAGTAAACTCATTTAGTTCTTTGGTGGTATAGCATATATCCTCATGGTAACACTTTTCATGTCCCCTCTAGGAATCTGCTTAGCCTTAAGTCTGGTTATAAGCCTAAAGGCAAGTACTTAGTACTGAGTAATGTCAGTATTGCTGTTTGGCATCTCCTTCAGGGGAAGTTATGGCCTTGTCAGCAGACAATGAGGAGTTAATTCCCCCAGGGGAAGGTAGAGAGGACAGTGGGAGTGGGGAGGAGTCCTCTGTTAAAGTCCTCAAGTGAAATGAACTTTGATACTCAAAAGAGAAATTTTTGTGTGGACATTCTTAGACCCATACAGTCCTTATATCTGCAAATTAACTGAAGTTGAACTACAGATTTTGGGGGGTTAGATAAAAGCCAGCATCCCACCCCCTTCCCATAGATGTGTCAAAGTGGTTCCTGCCATCTGGGAATCAACTTAGCACACCTGTGAGGAATTTTCTTAGTGGTTTATTTTATATAGGAAGGTCAACTCTAAATCTGGGTCACATCCTCTAGTGGCAACCTACATAAAAGGATGTGGAAGAAGGTAGCTTTCCCTTTTTGCCTCCTTGTTCTCACTTTCACTGGCAAGTGCATCTATCCTGGTTACTGAGGTGTATCTTTGCTAGAACTAGAAACTACTGCTTCAGAATTGCAGAGTAAACTGAGACCAGCATCTAGGTAGGAATCCTCCAAGACTTCAGAGGGGGACTGCTGGGACAGTCTTAGAGTGAACAACTAAGATTTAGCCTTTTGATTGGGATACTGCAACTGGTGGACCACAACTTGTAGGTCACTGTAATACACTTTGTATATATCCTGACTAATATAACTTCATAGCAGTATTGTGCCGATGAGAATATCTTGTCAGATTTTTTTTTTTTTTTTTTTTTTTTTTACCTCATAGTGCTCCCAGCTAGGAAAAATTGGTAATGCCTTCCTCCCAAATCCTCCAGTGTTCTGCATGGCACTTTTTGGTCCCATAAAATCTTGTCAGGGGAAAAATGCTAAAAGCTCAGTACTTGTTTGATTTCTTCTGTTCCTGTTTATTTGGTTCAGTATAGGGGACTGCCAGGGCCAGGAAGCGGGAGTGGGTGGGCTGGGGAGCAGGGTGGGGAGAGGACATAGGGGGGTTTGGGGATAGCATTTGAAATGTAAATGAAGAAAATATCTAATAAAATACCTTAAAATTCACAATATGCTAAAGATATGAATAATCCAAATGTTTGCTTATAAATGAATGGATGAGCAAATTATGGTGTACCCATATACTAAAATATTATTCAACTATAGAAGAAGGGAATACTGATAGCATCCATGGTACACCTGCACTTCAAGAACATTTTGCTAAGAGAAAGAAGCCAGACAGAATATGAATAGTGATTCTGTTAGTATGAACAAACCAAGTAAGGTAAGTGATAATGCAGGCTAGGTGGAGCTAGGGGATGTGAGCAGTTCTAGAAGTTACTAATGATCATGTGAAATTTATTCTTCAGGTAAGGAGGATATTTGAGAACTAAACATAGATTGTGACTGCATCTGTTATCAATATGATAAATGCTATAAATTAACTGAGTATGTTAGTGTTATATAAGTTTTGGGTCACTTAAAAGAAAATTCAAAACCAAGGATAAAATAAGTCATTTAAGTTATTTACTTAAAATAACTGAAAAAAAACCCCACATCATATAATCACAAATACATATACACGTTTGTTAAAATAAAACCTATCATCCACACTTCTGGTCTGCAATGACCCTCGTACTCACATACAAATGACTAAAGTTAAAAGCAAATCTTTTTTAGAAAATTAAGAAGTTCCTGCTGTGATGTCCTTTAAGAATAGACTTACTGCAAGATACAATAGAAAATAATTTACTCCCAAATGTATAGTGATCAAGAAAGGATAATATTAGGTAGTGAGGAAGGACATTGAGAACAATGGCAAAAGGACTCATAGGTTATGAGAAAAATATAAAACAAATTAATTTTCTAGGCAAAACTCTAACATAGTTTATTTTCTATTTATGGCATATAAGTATATGAAAGTATAATTGGCAGTGGAATTGGAAAGCCCTAAGCAAAGTTTCAGACCTGGCAAAAGTATTTGAGTGACTACTTTAATTTAACAGTGTGATGTTTTTATTTGTGAGCTTAGTGCAATAAAGAGACATTGATTTTCTTTGGGAAAAAAAAGAGGAAATCTAATAAAATTCCATATATGTAAAGTTTTAGCAAACACAGAAAGGTCTGTTATTCAAGTCTAAGTTGATGACTGTGGAGGGCAAGAAAATTTACCTTGGCAGTAAAACAACTTTTTCACATTTTGACTTTCCCGATAGAATAGGCTCTGATGCTTTTGTTAAAATTTCCGGCAAAGAAGCTTCTACAGTGAAGAAAGTCTTTCATCCCAATTGAGTTTTGAAATGAAAGACATCAGAGATTTGAAGTTCTAGTGAAGCCTCTTGTGTTTGTTTTTAGAGAATTGTATGATCCTCCACACTAATGACACTTATTTGTTTTCCACCATTAAGGTTTGTAGAATAAGTGGAATAAGTTTCTTAGCTGATAATTAAAAATATCTCTTTACTACCCAGCCAGCAAGAATCCAGCACAGGAACTTGTGTGTGGTTTTTGTTTTGTTTGTTTGTTTGTTTTAAGTCCATGTGATTGCAAAAAGCAGTTCCACATAACTGATCCATACAGCAGCCCCTTAGATCCTAAGTGCAGAGGATAAGTTTTAATAATGTAGATACCCGGACTGCATCCTCTATACACTAAAATTGTCATCACTTATTCTGATTTTATTGACTTTTTACCTACTTCATTTTATATATATATATATATATATATATATATATATATATATATATATATATTATTGCTATCCTAAAACCAAAGCACCTCAAGCTTTTTTTTCTCTTCAACAATGCCTGTACTACCAGAAAATTCTACTGTTCTCTATTTGTTTGATATAAAATCATTCATACTTATTTTCCCTCGCCAGATGAGGATATATTTTTTTTTCCTAAATACCACTCTATAAAGGTGAAATTCTAACGTGTGAAAAAGAAATAACAGAGATGAAAATACCTAACCTTAAGGAATTTATTCAGGCGAAATATCTCCCAGTTGTTTGCATTTTAGAAACAAAATGGAAGAAAAGTCTCTGTGGTAGATTTTCTTTCTGATCTGCCTTAAAAAAAAAGTCCAACTCAAAGTTTATTTAAATGTGAGAGTGAAATTGTTTTAATAATGGACTTAGCTCTTTCTTAGGATTGATAGAAATCTTTTACCCTCTTTAACCAGGTGCTAAAGGGGGATATTAAGATGAATATTCCTTCTGTGCCAACAGAAGATTGAACCAAATGATATATTCAGCCATATGGTCTCATCTCAGCCTGACCATCTGCTGGCTGTTCACTTAAATATATTATCTAGTTCACTGATTCCCAGCTGAAGAAAAGCTACTGGGTAAAACAGATATATCCTGTAAAACAGTTAGCTAGCTAATAGCTATAGTGGAATAGCTGAAGAGCACTATCTTCTAAGAATAAACTTTGCACCCTGGGGAAATAAATTCATTCAAGGTATCAATGTCAACTTGAGTTTGGAGAAATAATGCTTTTTATATGTACAAAAAAGAAATATAAGGAGAGTTCTACCTCTAAGACTTGACCCGAGACAACTGAGACCATTATTATTTGTCTTCTTTTGTGGTTTGCCCTTGAAGAGGTACTAAATACAAATTAGATAAAGCCATAGTGTTTCATTGTCACCCAGGTATGTAGTTGTCCTTTGAGACATTTTGTGGCTGAGATAGACAGGCCATGTATAAGTACATGGTCTGGAATTTCTATTCAGTCCACTCTTGATGTAAGCCATGATTTTTCACAAGTTGTTGGCATAATTACATCATATATTTTGTTTTAATGTGTGGTAAATAACTAACTGTCAAATATCGAAATGAGTGAATTTTAACTATTTCTCTGTTAGATCCCCTAAATCCATATCCCACATAATGCTACTTAAACTACGCCTACTATGACGCATGTGAAACATTAACTTCACTCATGACAGAAACACTATTGTCAGGAAAAAGTTTCAAAAGTTTTCAAAACTAGGTGAGAATCTGCTTACTGAGAGGTTTTTCCCATTTCAGTCTCTCATTCAAGCAGCTTATAAGGACACCCAATATCCCCACTATCTACAGAGGTGTTTCAAACAAACTGTTCCTGTCCTATCTATCACTAAGCACAGCCACTGTTAGCAGGGCGCACGCTCAAAGATTAACACTGACCACTGTTAGCAGGGCACACACTCAAAGATTAACACTGACCACTGTTAGCAGGGCGCACACTCAGAGATTAACACTGAACGGAGAGTGAATTACCTGGGGTGACTGTAAGACACTGCCTTTATCTGTCCTTTCGTTTTTTTTTTTATTTATTATTAGAGAGTTTCTTCATTTACATTTCAATGTTATCCCAAAAGTCCCCTATACCCTCCCTCTGCCCTGCTCCCCTACCCTCCCACTCCCACTACTTGGCCCTGGCATTTCCCTATACTGGGGCATATAAACATTGCTAGACCAAGGGCCTTTCTTCCTGAATAATGGCCAACTAGGCCATCTTCTAATACATATGCAGCTAGAGACATGAGCTCTGGGGATTCTGATTAGTTCATATTGTTGTTCCATCTATAGGGTTGCAGACTCTTTCAGCTCCTTGGGTACTCTCTCTAGCTCCTACAACAGTATCCACTTGGAGAACATTTTACATCATTAGTTAATAACATCTCTTTCTGTATGCCTATGTATGTATGTATGTATGTATGTATGTATGTATCTGTATTTATCTATTTAAATGGCACATCCTACAGAAGACTAAATTAGGACTCTATTCCAAAAGGTACCACTAGCAAGTGAATAATTCTCTTCAAGAGCCCTGATTTCAAGAAGGCTGGAAACAAAGCAAACTGGTATTACAGTAAAGCAGTCTCTGTTAAATCTCAGTGTTCAAGCTCAAAGGGAAAATTCCAGGAGGGTCAGCTTCATATTGAGTTAGCTCCAGGTACAGGAAAGGCCTAATAAGAAACCAATTAAGCAACCATGGCATTGCTTGTCAGTTGATTTATTCATTACTATCCATGAAACCTCAGGTCTGAGGTGTTATGTAGACACAAGGCTTAAAGAGAATACACATTAATTTGATAATACACATTCTAATTATTTTTCCCAAATCTATCTACTGCATAGGACATAATTCTTTAAACTCACAATTTACTAACCTGCTAAGTACTTACTCTAGCTATTAAAGTTACTTCCAGATAAGGAAATTTCTTTCTTCATGCAAATTTTATGATTACAGGAGGCATTTCTTTAGTTCTGTGATAGATGAAAACATTTAAGAATAAGGTCAGTTTCCTTGAATCATATATCATGTATAATGTTATTATGTATTACATATCATATGTCTCATATATATATATATATATATATATATATATATATATATATATATAGTGTACAAAAGGTGGTACCTTCATCTTTTCAATCACATTTAAATAAAAAAGGGACTTGAAAACCAAAAGGAAAAAGACAAGAAGAAGGATAAAGAAAAGGAAAGGAAAGAGAAAAAAAAGCATGGGAATAAGAATAGGAATTTTTGCTAATGTGGAACAATCCTGGCTGGAATTCAATGCTTTGATTTGTTTTAAATGTATGAGTACTAGATACAGCAAAAAGTAGCAGCAAGCTTCCCATGTTCTCCACCTCTAGCCCATGGCTACCTGTTTCCATTCCATCATACGATAACCAGTATCCAGTCTCACCCCATCCAACACATTCTGTGCTCTGGCACAGCCTCTTGAGTCCTTCCACTTGACTTCACTATGCCTGTACCATGCTCAATCCTGAGACCTTACCTGGTTCTCATATCTGGGAGCCTTTTCTGAGCTGGCACCAATCTCCATGTTATGTCTTCAGTCCAGTATATAAATCTTCCACACCAGTCCAAGGCTCTATGTATTTCTGACTTTATCATGGCCAATCTATATCCAACCTTTAAGCATACCCCAATCTGCATATCCTCTGTTCTGACACAGACTGCTAGGTTTGCCTGTTCAACCTACTAAACCAGCATGCTCCCTAATACCTAGACATACCCTGGGTTCTACAACCAAGTCCCTGAAACAGACTACTGAACTCTCTGTACCCTTCCTTAACCACTTTGGGTCAGGTGGCACACCCTGATTGCTACCTTAACCTGCTCTGTCTATATCAGGCAACCTAGTGAAAGAAGTTCATTTGCCCAGATCTTAATTAAAACTACGATATAAAAGATCAACTTAGTAGGTCCCACCAAAATCCACTTACTCTGTAGAAAATGTTCTACAATAAGAATCATTTAGGTATATGCTAAGACACAGAACTGAAAAGAACAATCATAAGCTTTAGTCAATAATTCAAAGAGAAGTTGCAAAGAAAAACAAATATGAAGCTAAATGAAAATAAAAACATGATACTTGAACCTATGAAGCCAATGTGAATACTGCACAGTCTCTGTGAGTATGTATATGCAGCAGTACTGTTGTCTTCCAAAAATAATGTTTCCATGGTATCATCTATACCCTTTAGTTCTTATAATATATCTGTCTTTTCTGTACAGCTCCCCTGATCCCTTAAATAATAATTTATGCTGTCACAGAAGCCAGAGACCTTGAACCAGACTAATGACCCATTGCAGTGAACATTTGCAAGTAAAGATGTGTGGACTCATCACAATGAACACCAAACCAGCGATAAAAAAAATACATAGAAGCAATATTTTATATTGAAGAGAACAAGTAAGTATAGTGAAGGGACAATGGGAAGACAGATATGGAAGCTAATTACAAACGTACAACTAAGAAGACAACAAAATATTAACAAGAGTGACAAAAAAATCAATGTATAACTTTCAACAATAACTTGAAATACTTATGGCTTCAACTCTGAAATCAAAATTCACAGGCTAGATAAATGGATTAAGAAATTAAAAAATGAAATAAAAGCAATCCTACTTTCTAGAAGAAACTCATCTTACCCCTACAGATATGCATTACTTTAAAGTGAAAATATAGAACAATGTATTCCAATAAAAAGGGACCAGGAAGCAGACAGATGTGTTGCAATAAGGGAAGTGAAGAAAGCTAAAATAATACAAATAGAAAAAACAAGAAATTGAATTAAATTATTCCTATTTGAAGGTGACATAAGAGACTCAAAACATTCCAACATAAATGTATAGAAGTGTTCAAAAGTAAAAGGATATAAAATAAAGTAGCCTTTCAATATACTTACCACAAACACGAAAAGAAAGGGATCGTGAACACACTTCGATTCACAATAGCCTCAAAAAATATCTAGAAAATGACCCTTACCAAGGAGATGTAAGACTTCTATAAGAAAAACTTTGTATCCCAGTGGAAAGCAATAGATAATGAAAATATGTTCAATGCTCTTAAATTTTTAGAATTCATATTGTGAAATGAAGATTCTACAAAAAAACCAATTTGCACATTTAAGTGAATCCTAATCAAGATCTCCCCAATATCCTTTACAAAAATAGAGTTCTAGAGTACATATGCAATCATACAAACACACATACACTTGCAGAAATACACACACACACACACACACACACACAAATGAAAAAGTAAAAAGAAACAAACACAAAAAGAAGGGAAAATTCTGGGACCACTGTTCCATATTGCAATATATATTTCAAAGCTATGATAACAACAAACACAGCATGGTACTCACACAAAAGAGATATTTAAACTAATGAAACAAAGTAGAAAACCCAATAATGATCTCATGTAATTATAGATATTTAATAGAAACAAAGATGACAAATATATACATTTAAGAAAAGGCACTATCTGAAACAAACGGTTCAGAAAAAAAACTGTATGTCCATGTCACATGTAGAAAACAAAATTATATGTGCATAAGAATTAAATTAGACATTGATATGCTCCTGTATAAAATTTAAGTCTGAATGGATCACAAACCTCAGCATGAAACAATAAATGCTAAAGCTGATAGAAGAGAACATGCACTATACATGATACAGATATAGGAAAGGACTTTCTGAATAGGATTCAGATTGCTCTGTAATTAAGGCCATCAACTAATAAGTCAGACTTCAGAAAAAAATTAGGGAAATATTTAAATTAAGAGGAAATCTAAAGAGTGAAGAGAATCTATGCCTAGTATATATATGACAGGATTAATATCTATAATATTAAACAAATAAAAGAAAAGAATGATAGATCAAGAAAACAACTGACCAAATTATAAAACCAGAATACAGAGTTCCTGGAAGAAGGAAAAAATGGCTATAACATATCTCAAAAAAATTGTTCAAGATCTCTATCAAATAGGCAAATACAAATTAAGACAACTTTGAGATTTCATCTTTCCCCAGTCAGATTGACCAAAACAAACAAACAAACAAACAAGTAAACAAACCCTAAATTTTGAGGAGAAGTAGAGAAAAGAGAACTCACACTCACACTGGATGTTAGTGTGCCCTGGCACAGCCAAGATGGAAATCAGTGCAGAGAATTTTCAGCAAGTTAAAAAATATCTACCATTCACCATGCTACTCTACAGGTATTTGTCCCGCATGCTCACTGCTACGAGGAGCGATAGCAATGACCTAAATTTTCTTCAACCAATAAAGAGACAAGGAAAATGTAGTGCTTATATGTTTTTGAATATTATTCAGCTGGAGTGATTTAAAGCAAAATCCTGAAATTCACAGATAAGCTCATGGAATCAGGAAATATTACATTGAGTAAGATAACCCACACACAAAGACATATGCTATATGTTTCCCCTATTTCATATTTCTAGCTCCAAATACTCAGATATGAATATATTGTCTGAAATAATGACAAAAATTAGAAATGTAAAATGGGGCCAAGGATAAAGAAGAGTTCTAAAGTAGAAAACAGCAAGATACAGAGGATATCAAGGGAAAATGGGAAATAATGGTGAATGTGTCTTTAACTATAGTGGGAGAAGGGAGATAATTAAAGGAGAATAATAGAAGAAGGGTAAATAATAGTAAAGTTCTTTGACAGGGAATCACATCATTTCATATTAATCTAAGATTAATATGATATATATATGTATATATATATATGTGTGTGTGTGTGTGTGTGTGTGTGTGTGTGTGTGTGTGTGTATACTTATACACACACTTATAATCATGATTTGCTCAAGAGAATATCAAACAAATCCTCGAGTACCAGACATGAGAAACCTCCTTTCAAGTTGTTCAAGGGAATTCAAGAGTCTTCTTAAACAGGATAGACTATTGCTTCCCTAACCTCGGTTGCTTCCAAGAAGTTGAAAGTAAGTTCTTCTGTCTGAAGACATCATGATCATCAGACACAGGACTTGAAGGACTATAGCTTAATATGACCCGAGAAGCCTTCTCCCTGAGGATCGTCTTTAATAATACCAGAAGGCCCCATGGAAATGTCCAAGGGAGAAAAACAATTAATATTCATAACAACTGAGATGCCCATGACCCAAAGCAATTACTAACATGGTAAGATATACTAGTTGAAGTAATTGCATTTGTCAACATTTCTCTCTATTAGACTTAAAGTCTGCTTAACATGAAATAAATTATGTCTGATTTAAACCTAGCCAACTACCTGTGGCTAGTGACATTGTAGATTTTAGAGAACCTACTTCTATTTTCATAAACATATATAATTATGAAGTGCATTTCAAATACTTATTTGTATGTTCACCGATAAGTTTAACTCTCACCCCTCCTCAAAGAAGCTTCTTTATGCCATAGACAGACATCATTACAGAAAGACACAACCAGTAAATATATAGAAGACAATAGACCATGTGGGGGTCCAACCTCTGCCAATACATATATAACAAAATGCTTACATTTAGGCCTCAGGAAATATCACAGAATAGGGAACATAAATCTTATAGAAGACCGAAGACCTGGATTTCTTCTGTGAGAGCATATCTTCTAGATATGAGAGAACAGCACCTATGAAATCTGAACAGAATAGCTACTTGAAAAGGTCTAAACCACAACATCAGTTGATAATCCAATATGGAGGGTGAATCTCATAGGGCTCTATTCCTTGATGAATACACACAGGCAATTAATAACTTTTGAGAGAGGAAGCATTGGTATCCTCCAAGGATTTGTCCTCTAATTGGTTATCCAGTTCCAAGAAATATGCACTGAAAAAATAAATACTAAGTGATATATCATTTTTTCTGTCCATTGACTTGTTTAAACATTAATATTTTCTTTTACAGAATTAAAGAAAGAACTCCAAAAGGTAGTTATTTATTAATTTTTTTCTTCAAAAACAAAAACTTTTTTATACCTAAAATTTTATCAGTATTTATCTTTTATTAGATATTTTCTTTATTTACATTTCAAATGTTATCCCCTTCCCTAGTTCCCCTCCGAAAATCCCCTATCCCTTTGCCCCTCCCCCTGCTCCCCAACACACCCACTCTCATTCCCAGTCTTGGCATTCCCCTGAATGGGGCATAGAACCTTCACAACATCTAGAGCCTCTCCTCTCATTGATGGCTGACTAGGCGATCCTCATCTACATATACAGCTAGAGCCACATGTCCCACCATGTGTTTTCTTTGATTGGTGGTTTAGTTCCAAAAACTCTTATTCCTGCCCCTGGATGCACTGCAGATGTGGCTGCTGTGTCACATATGCAACAGTAGGTGGCAGAACAGAGAGAGGCTATGTTTACACTAAATTCTCTGACCTATAAACATCTGAATAATTAAAAGCCTAATATTCGCAGAAAAATGGTCCCAAGACTGGCAGTCAGGTAGGCTGGATGAGGGGCAAGCCTGAAAGAACAACCAGACTAGTGCCATAGGGCCCAGACAGAAAATTAGGCTGAAATGAACACCAGTCTATCACTGTGCAGGCCTTGGGGAATAGGAGTGTAGGCCATGCTACAGATGACACCTGCTGAGTGTCATAATGCACCAGCAGGGCATGGCTCTCCGGAGACCTCTCCTGAGACAACACCAAACACTCCAAGATCCTAGGCACCACTCTGAGGGGCAATGGAAGAGAAAGAAAAATAGACTGGTGTGTGCACAAGGAAAAGAGACAGAACTTGAGACTTACGGATAGTGAGTAACAACCTTATGTGAGCAGCTGGTGAAGCCATCTGGGATTCTGGTGGAGTCCCGGCCTAGGCTGCCACTGGGGATCACGTCTAGGTCCAAGGCCCTGCAGTTGCGGGAGTATTATCATCAAAAAATAACAGGCGGACATTACTGGTCTAAGCTGCCACCAGGGGCCAGATTGATGTCTGAGGGCTGTGCAGAACTACACTCCCACGCCACCCCCACCTCACCTGGGCATCTTGAGAAAGCTGGCCCTATAGGCAAGAGAGCAGGAGAGCAGACCCTGCCAATAGCCAACTGCAGTTTTCGGGAGAACAGGCCTACACTTTGTGGAAACTGCAGCTGAGCCACAGCCTGGGAAAAGAACTTGGGAGAGCTGGCTTGGATAAGGGAGATATACCCTCCTGCCTCCTTGCCCCTCACCACCTGCAGCAGACAGAAGTCCTGGCCCTTGGAGCAGGAGAGCGACTCTCTTCTTCCTTCTCTTTATCAGCTGGTGCACCCCAGAGAGCAAGCCCTGTACTTTGCCTGGGCAGCACAGTGGAACTAACCTTGGGGGGTGAGGGGTTTGCAGGAGAGCCATCTCCAAGCGCCTGAGAGTGTAAAAGCTGGTGGCTGACCTTATCTTGATACATCTCAGGCCCAGATCCAGGGCTTTGAATTGTCCCACACCAACATGTATCCCATCGATGAACGGCTCGAGTGCATGAAGGGGCTAGTCCACAGCTACAGAATCTCCATGACTCAGTGCAACAACAGGAGACCTACGAGGAGTCCCAATGAGATTTCAGTATTGATAGAGTTGTAAAAGCCAAAGGACTGTACCAGACCAATGAGTCATTTAGATGAATATTTGTCAGCATAGAAATGTGAAGAAAAAGGAATTAGATACTGTGGAATACACTGTGACATACTACAACTCCATAGCAAGATATGTTTTCTCTGTTTGGGGTTGGGAAGTGGCAAGGATGGACAGTGGGTACTATTAGAGTAGAAGATGAGTGTGATTGGGATACATGATGTGAAATTCACAAAGAACCAAAACAAAGTTTTTTAAAAATCACACTCATGCAGTTTTTAGCTGTATGTATATCTATGTTTTATGTGTACTATGTTTTTATATCTGCCTTTCTCGTGTGTTATTTCAAGTGCAGTTCATCACACAAAGAGCTCCTTAGCTATTTATGTTTGATTCCCCCTTTGACCTAGCTCACTGTAAAAAACATAATAAATGGCAGAAGAAAGTGACGAATTTTATCTGTGATGAGACTAATCTATTTAAACTTTAATGCAATCAGTTTTAATTTTTAAAATCAAATGAATTAAAGTGAGTGATTATACTCTCTCATCAAGAATATTGACTTCATAAACCAAATATACAATAAGACAGAAAAATTAAAATGCAACAATGTTCACAATCTGTAAACTGTGACAGATTCTATAAACAATTATATCCAAATAATATAGGGACTCTATTTACTCTGTTTGCAAAGCACAGGACCACAAAGTATTTCCATGGTAAAAACAAGTAGATTTTTACCCACCAATTCCCTGACCTATTTTAATTGATCTGCGACCTACAAAATGGCCCCTTGAGGACTCCAAGTATAAAAACAAATATTAAGAAATAAGAGACAGAAAGTTTGCCATATGTTAGTACACATGACAGAAAAGCTGTCACTGTAGAGATTCTTCCATACAAGCATGTCATTTTGTACTTGCCTTAAGTCCATAGCAAAGCTTTTTGCTTTTGTTTTATATAAACAGGTCTTCAGATACACATGTTTTGTTCAAGTTACATACCAAGGTGCTCATAATTCACGACAACTGAAATTTGGTGCATTTCAATGATTCCCTAGATCATTTGCCACGTGTAAAATTTTTATTTTTCACGAATTTGCATGTGCACATTATTTACATAATTAATACTAGCTGCTTTCTAGCTGCAGTTTATTCAAGTGTATCAATCTTCTTCTTGACTTGGGACTTTTTAACAGAGAATTTTATGTAATCAGGTTTGTCTAAAACTCTATCAGCAGCTGTTGACTTTGAATTCCTGCCTCCGTCACTATAGTTCTGTGATTACAGGCAGGTGCCACAATGCCTGATTTTCTAATCCTTGTCTTCTAAATGCAAATATCTTCAGTATTTGTTTCTGAAATTTATTTCTATGTCTTAATACCCCATCATTATTTTTGTTTTTTTTTTTCGTTAAAGACATTAGTTTTCAATTTTCTATCATGAAAAATAAGGACTTCAACTTCCTTCCACACAGAACAGTCTCAAAACTTCCTTTTATTATAGACATGTTTATAGTTAAGCTAACACCATAGTTAATATCGTTCTTCTATACCGTTATGTTTTCTCTAGAGTCAAACATATCCTGGTTTCAGTTCTCTTGTTTTTGATAAATATATCATTATACCTTCCTCAAGAGAATAACCTTTGTTTTAATATGAACAAAGGAATCTAGAATTTTAGTAGCATTTAGTATATGCGATCTTATCTGATACTCAGAAATATTAAGCATCAGGGACTTAGCATCCCTAATATAAGAGCAAGAAATGGATATCTCAGTGAATTTAACATTTATAGATGTGTGATGGTCACTAAGTTGATTGTGACAATTCATTTCCTAGCATGGACTTCAAGGCAAAAATGTCAATTTCACTGAACGGGACATTTCTTGTTCATATATTGCTTTTATTGTTTCTACTTTTAATTTTATGAAAGGGAAGTTGATAATTGAGACTTAGCACACTGTATGCCACTGATTTTTAACTTCAAAAATCAGATAAATTGAAGCTATTCTCAAGTAATTTTATGATTTGATAAATTTATTTATTAATGGTTATAACCAAGTATGCTCATTTATCTTACTATGTATGCTTAGGGAAACAACCAATGCTCCCTATGTTCAGTTTAGTTACATAAAAAATTGGAAGGTTATAGCTCTATGGGAAAGTAGTAAGTAAAATGGCACAACACAGAAGACTTAGAACACATTAGTAATGTTGTCATGCCTGATGAATAATTTAAGGACTGAACTTGTGAGAGCATGCTCAGTTTGAGGTGAAACGATTTGAGCTTCCAGGAGCATAAACTATTGTGATGATATTGAGATATCCACGTGCATACATTGTGTTAAAAATCATGCTGTCTTTTCAACCTATTTGATCAACTGAATCAGTGTTCTCTTGTGGAACAGAAGTGAAAGAATGAGCATATGCATGTGTAGGTATATGTATATATGCAATATGAACATATACAGTATATAAATATTCATATAAAATTTCACCAAATAGTCTTTTCTAATGTGAGAGAATGCTTTGAATACATTGATAACACCTATCTCATAGAGTGTTGGAAAATCTATCAGTTGTTCAATACACATGGCTGAGCATCTCACCAGTACCAGCAGGGAGGTTTCTGGGAGAATCATGGTTCTAATATCAGCACAGGAACAAAGAGCAATAAGGTAGTTAACTTAACTAAAGCCAAGTGAGAATAACTCAATATCCATTCTTTCTAGTCATTTAATATTTAGTATGCTACAAGAAAGTGCTGTCCACATTTGGGGTGGGTTTTCCCACGTATTAAAGCAACTTATTTTAATTCTCAAATGAGGCACTTGCCCCAGTTATTCTACTCACAGCAAGTTGACATTTAAAACAAATTATCATGAGCTATACTATGTCAACTTTACATATAAACAGGACACTTCAAAATCGTAACCTTCCACCCACTCTCCAAAGTCTTGTACTTATTTCAAAATATAGTCCAACTTTAAAAGGTCTCCCAAATTCTTAAAATTTCCAAAGCTTGAATATAACCTTTTGTAGAAGGATCTGATGGTGTTTTGGATTTCCTCCGGATCTGTTGTTATGTCTCCCTTTTCATTTCTGATTTTGTTGATTCGGATGCTATCCCTGTGCCCTCTAGTGAGTCTGGCCAAGGGATTGTCTATCTTGTTGACTCTATACAAAGGATGAACTGGCTGAGAAAGAGATCAGGGAAACATCACCCTTCACAATAGTCACTAACAATATAAAATATCTTGGTGTGACTCTTACAAAGGAAGTGAAAGATTTGTATGACAAGAACTTCAAGTCTCTGAAGAAAGAAATTGAGGAAGATCTCAGAAGATGGAAGGATCTCCCAAGCTCATGGATTGGCAGAATCAATATAGTAAAAATGGCTATCTTGCCAAAAGCTATCTACAGATTCAATGCAATCCCCATCAAAATTCCAACTCAATTCTTCAAGGATCTAG
>CACVCL010032514.1:0-15896 GCA_902729485.2 Mus minutoides | reverse complement strand
AGATTAGAGCTGTGGTTTTTGCATTGACAATTAGGGATCCCAATCTGGGGTTCTGAGAATGATCTTTCTTTTGGAGGAATCACAGGAATGGAAGCCAGGTTCCAGCAAGGACCCATTCTTGGAGTCCAGACAGCCTGATGTTACTTTCTCTGCTGATGTTGGTAAGTACTTCCTGGGCCTCCAGACATCCCTTGGTTTGATTGACTATCCATTTTGCAGTTTCTGAGCTGGTTAAGTAGGACCCCCTTTAGATCTGCTCTCTAAGCATTTCGTTTAATGTACCTAGTTTGTTAGTTTGCTTTGAAATGTTTGCTCTAGAAAAAGTGTTCTAGACATTTAGTTTGGCTTGTTTGTTTCTTTGCTTTTGAATCTCCAGAGACATTTTAGATTCTGGCTGTTTAAGTCATTTTTCAGATTTTGTTTGCTTTTGGAACTTTAAGGACATTTTGGTTTTTCAAAATTTGTCTTAGTTTTCTTTGTCATTGACATGCATTGTTTTATTGTCTTTTGGTCTTTGTCTCCTGACTCGCCTCTTCAAATGCTTAGGGGTTTGTTTGCAGATGAAGCTGCTGTCTGGTACTCCAGTGGCTTATGCATGATAGTTACCGACTAACTTGCAAGTATTTGAACAAATGAAAATATCTAAAGACATCATTAACATTTGCAACCTCCAAACTGGTTCATCTCCCTAGGGCATTAGTTCTCTCTCAACCTGGGGGTCACAACACCTTTGGGTCTCACATCAGATGTTCTGCATATCAAATATTTACATTATGAATTAAAATAAAATCAGAATTACAGCTATAAAGTAGCAATGAAATAATTTTACGGCTAGTGATCTGTCTTAGTCAGGGTTTCTATTCCTGCACAAACATCATGACCAAGAAGCAAGTTGGAGAGGAAAGGATTTATTCGGCTTACACTTCCATACTGCTGTTCATCACCAAGAAAGTCAGGACTGGAACTCAAGCAGGTCAGGAAGCAGGAGCTGATGCAGAGGCCATGAAGGGGTGTTTCTTACTATCTTGCTTCCCCTGGCTTGCTCAGCCTCCTCTCTTATAGAATCCAAGACTACCAGCCCAGAGATGGTCCCACCCACAAGGGGTCCACTCACCTTGATCACTAATTGAGAAAATGCCCCACAGCTGGATCTCGTGGAGGCATTTTCCCAACTGAAGCTCCTTTCTCTGTGATAACTCCAGCCTGGGTCAAGTTGACACAAAACTAGCCAGTACAGGGTCACCACATGTGAAAATGTATTAAAAGGAAGGTTGAGCACCACTGCCCAAAGGATTAAAAGTTTTAAAGATAAAATAGGAAACATTCTTTTTTAAAAAAAAAATAAATAAATATATTTATTAATTAATTTTTTTCATTTTTTATTAGATATTTTCTTAATGTACATTTCAAATGCTATCCTGAAAGTTCCCCCCCCCCCCCCGCCCTGAAATATGAAACTGGGTGGGCTGCCTTGTCTAGCCTCAATAGAAGATGCACCTAGTCCTCCTGCAATTTGATCTGTCAAGGCAGTTGATATCCACAGGACACCTCCCCTTCACTGAGGAGAAAGGGAGAGGGTACTGGGGAGAAGTGAGGTGAAAGGGAGGGACTGGGAGAGAAGAGGGAGAGGAAGCTATGATTGAGATATAAAGTAAATATTAATTAATGAAAAATGTAAGTGAACCATTAAAAAAAACTAATAAAATTGGTAATTCATTACAATAAAGAACTCTTTTAAAACTCCATGTGGATTAAGTTATATGCTAAAATAAAAATAATATTTAAAAATGTTTAGTTTATACCAAAACTAAAGACAGAATCTACAATACATCCCCATTCTCTACTCTTTCTTTCTTTCTTTCTTTCTTTCTTTCTTTCTTTCTTTCTTTCTTCTTTCTTTCTTTCTTTCTTTCTTTTTTTCTTCCTTTCTTCCTTTCTTCCTTTCTTCCTTTCTTCCTTTCTTCCTTTCTTCCTTTCTTCTCTCTCTTTCTTATAAAATCTGACCCCTCCATGTAACTGGTGTGGCAGATTCAAGGACATTATAAAGAGACTCCCTGTCAATATGATAATTAGACTGTTGAAAGAATAAAAACTTGCTAAGGATAAGGGAGTTTCATGTGACTCTCATCTCCAGAGAAGGAAAGAGCAGCAACCAGAGAATGAACTTGTCTCCCATAAAGAGACTTCACACAATTCTAATATCTTGTCAGGCCACATTGCACGATGAGACTAAAACCTAGACAAGAAAGAGTCAAAGATGGGAGTAGCTATGGCTGCTTAGCTGTGGAAACCCTTAGCCCTCTATTTAAATTGTTTGCTCACTTCAGGACCCTAAATATGGACTTGAGGGGTCTGTTAGATTACATTGTGCCTCTTCCCAATGTCCCAATGTAGCTCCATTGAATAAATCTCCCTTTTCTGCTTCCTCTTTTTTTTTTTTTTTTTTTTTTGAGACAGGGTTTCTCTGTATAGCCCTGGCTATCCTGGAACTCACTTTGTAGACCAGGCTGGCCTCGAACTCAGAAATATGCGTGCTTCTGCCTCCCGAGTGCTGGGATTAAAGGCGTTTGCCACCACGCCCTGCCTGCTTTCCTTTTTTTTTTTTAAGATTTGTTTATTTATTATATGTAAGTACACTGTAGCTGTCTTCAAACACTCCAGAAGAGGACGTTACAGATGGTTGTGAGCCACCATGTGGTTGCTGGGATTTGAACTCAAGACCTTTGGAAGAGCAGTCAGTGCTCTTAACTGCTGAGCCATCTCACCAGCCCCTGCTTTCCATTTTTAATTTTGGCTCTTTTTATTGGCTTTTTGAGAAGTGGCTAGACCAACCTCTGACTTGGTCACAAGTTGCGATCTCCAAGTGTCACCAGACGCCAACTCAGACCCACTCAGACACAGTGTATAGCTTTTAGAGATTTTATTCAAGCTATCTGGGACCATACCCAAGAAATTGGGGATCTAGGTGTGCCACTGAGTGTCCAGAACCCAGGTTTCTAATGGCAGAGACCTATCTAGGAATTTTGCTCAGGAGCTGCAGGGTGGGCTTTGCAGAGTAAGTAGTTTGAATGGAGCACTTTAAACAGAAGTTAATATAAATAAGCATTAGCCAGCAGGAGGGGGTTGCTCACAAACAGGCAGCTAAGATGAACTGTTGGCTGGAGGAATTTCCAAGGATAAGTTAGCTGGGATAGCCTGACCTTTGGTTCCTTGAATATACAGGTAGTTTTCTATGGGATTCTCCATCAAAGAGATCAGATGTTAAACCTGAAATGGCCTCAGTAAGAATACACAATGGAGGAACCTCTCTCTTGTTCAGTCACACAAGTTTGATAATACCTCTGCAACTTAAGCCACATACACATAAGTACATGAATGAACATACACACACACACATAAACTTGTGCATACATACAGGCACACACACAGGTACACATACACACCAAAAGGGAGGAGGGAATGAAGAGGAAGAAGGGGAGGAGAGAGAGAGAGAGAGAGAGAGAGAGAGAGAGAGAGAGAGAGAGACTACCTTTAGTCTTCATGACAAGCTTTACCTTTTGATTTTCTGTTATTAAGCCTCTCTCACATCTCAAAGCAACAGAGATAAACGTTATACTTTTTTTATGAACTGGGTATATCTAACTTCATGTCATTGTGTCATATATATCCATGACAAGTGTTTTAGAGTGGTTTTGGTTGTTTTCATATGTTGTTTGTGTTTAAAAGTTGGTTTTGTTTTTGTTTTGACAAACTGTGATCATTTCAGTTCTCCTTTTTAAAAATTTTCTTCCTAATGTGATAAAGTTACTTTTTTCATGCCCAATTAAAATACACATGCATATTCACAAATTTAAATAGTGTGCTCATAGATCAAGCTCTTATAAAATACTACTGTATATATTTTGGTACTCTAAAAACCCACTAAACCCATTAAAATAATATCTTTGGGGACCTGCCTGCTGCTAGGTCACACCGTGCTTTGTGGGCCAAGGACACCCAGAGTCCTGCCCACTTCCATGATACTCAGTGGCACAGATGAGCAGAGGACACTCAGAGGCCAGCCCACTGCCACACAACATTGGCTGGCTGTAGACACATAGAGGCCTTCCAGCCTCTTGGCCTTCCTTCAGCGGAAGCCACTAAAATGGACAAGTATGTAGTGGAGAGATGGTAGAGAAAGAGAAGCAGCACATTTTGAGCATTGTGAAGAGAGGTGGAACCGGAGACAAGAGGGTCTGCGTCCATGGCCGCACAAGAGCAGGACTCTGTATCGATATTCGTGATTCATATTAACTACTAAAGACCATGTGGATGTCCCTGGTCTGTGCCGCTGCCTGGGACCACACTGATGTCCAGGAGTTTTCAGATCTGGCCCCACCTCTTGCTGGGCCCATTTCCTACCTGTGCACTCTGAAGCCTGTCCCTGCATGTCATCTGGCCAGCAAAACAGAGTGGTGGCATGGTATGGGTGAGCCAGCCCCGAGGGCGTGAGTGTGGGAGAGCTTCCTTCTGCTTGTACTGGGAAGATGCCCTCGCTCCCTTTGCCCCTCACTACCTTCAGAAATGGAAAGAGGTGGCTCAAGGATCACGACGATCACGAGAGCAGGAGAACTGGCCCTATCCCTAACCTGGTGCAGCACCAGGGAGAGTGGACCCTGTACCTCACCTGGGCAGCACAGTTTGATCTGTCACTGGGGTAGCAGTGCAGGTGAACCTTCTTGGAGGGCATGAGAGCTGTAGGTAAAACAATTTAAACTTATGCCTGAGTGTTTACAAAGAACAAAACTCAGACTACGGTTATTTTATTTGGTTTTGACAATTACTAGGTGATAACCCCCAATCTACTTTTCTAACTGCTGGCCAGCCTACCTCCCCAGTGGTGTTCCCCAAACACTTGCTGTTTCTCCTGGCCCTGTGCTCATGTCTCCTGTCTCCTCCATAGTGCTCCCTCCCTCTCCTTGTTCTTCTCTCTCCTCACTTCTCCACCCCCAGTCTGGAAACTCAGAACCTGCCTACCTCTAATCCCTCTAGTAATTGACTGTAGCCCTTTTTACTTAGCCAATAGTTTTAAATTAAGGAACAAGGTTTGCACAAGGCCCAGACCTTCAGGTACAGACTTTAGTATTAAATACATAGCAACAGACCAAAGTCAACAGAGAGCAGGAGGGCTGATTCTGCCCTTTGCCAGCTGCAGCACTGGGTGAGCTAGCCAGGGCAGTGCTGGAGAGCTCACCCTGGAGGTGTGGGTGCAGGAGAGCTGGCAGGCTGACCAACTCAGCTATCTCCTAGGTTCAGATCCAGGACTTTGAGTTGGGGCACTCCAACATCTACCCCATCTATTAAATGCTGGAGCCTGTGAAAGGGCTGGTCCTGTAGATCAAAGTACAGCTTACACAATGAGATGTTTTCTATGCTGTATTTCATATTATTATTATTTTATTTTATTTTATTTTAGGGAGGAGGTTGCAAGGGCAGAGAGCAGATGTGAAGGGATGGGGAGATGAGTAGAATTGGGGTGCATGATGAAATTCACAAAGAATTAAAAAAAATTAATTTTAAATAATATATTTGGAAATGTTAAATGTTTCATCAACCTTAAAATGCTTATTGTTTTTAAAAAAACATTTGAAGAAAATCATTAAAAAGGAAGTGGGAAAAAAGATAAAAAGAAAAATAACATTTGTTGGAGTCAAGATTTCATTAAGCTATAAAAGTTAATGTCATATACATAAAATTGATCAGGATTTCCATTCAAGACAGAATCTAAATATACATACTATTTCATACAATGTATTTAATGAATGCTACAGCTTTGAGCCAGAGGCTTCTCACTCCATCGGTCTATGCTCTTGACCATTATACTCAGCTGTCTTGCCTTGAGGACTCTGTGGCAGTTTTGCATCGTTCATAAATTGTTTTGGTGGTTATCCCAGTGATGGCTTGTCTTATTATTCCTTTTTTTAAAAAAGTTTTACTTATTTATTATATGTAAGTACACTGTAGCTGTCTTCAGACACTCTAGAAGAGGGCATCAGATCTCATTATGTATGGTTGTGAGCCACCATGTGGTTGCTGGGATTTGAACTCAGGACCTTTGGAAGAGTAGTTAGTGCTCTTAACTGTTGAGCCATCTCACCAGCCACCCTTATTATTTCTTTAACATTCTAAGTCACTTTTCTACATTTAATATAAAAAGAATAATTGAGTAGGCCAAACTATTTTTAGTATAAAACTGTTAAGTGTATTTATGCTTGTATGTATATATTGTTTGTTTGTTTGTTTGTTTGTTTGTTTGTTTTTGTACTGGACCATCTATAAATTAATAGATTTACATGTTTACTGAAGATCTCTATTTTGTTTCTTTTTCACAATGAAGATTATAGGAAATGTCAACAACTAATAATGTTCAAAATCTTTCTCTTTCTTTATTATTAGTTGTTTTTTTTGTTTGTTTGTTTGTTTTGTTTTTGTGGTTTTGATTTTTTTGAGACAGTTTCTGGGACCCTGCCTCCTGGGTGCTGGAATTACAGCCATGTGCCACACCATGGCTGACCACCCAGCTTTTAAATGTCTATTATGTATGATTTTATATATATATATATATATATATATATATATATATATATATATATATATATATATAGTTGTTTTCATAATACATGTCGACATAGAAACCAGAGTACTCATCTTAAAGGAAACACATCTTAAAGGGGAATGATTAATGTGAGTTTTTAAATTAAAATATTTTCAAATCTGCTTTTTGGGTAATACATACTCACACAGTACTGGTCTAGATGCTATTTCTTTGATCCTTATCCTACTTCTGGCCTGTATTGCTTGAGGATATACATTAACTTGACCAATATTTCTTGAGGACATACATTAACTTTAAGAGATGGTTGCTCAAGCTGAGCATGGTGGCACACGTCTTTAATCCCAGCACTTGGGAGGCAGAGGCAGGCAGATTTCTGAGTTCGAGGCCAGCCTGTTCTACAGGCTGAGTTCCAGGACAGCCAGAGCTACACAGAGAAACTCTGTCTTGAAAAAACCAAAAAAAAAAAAAAAAAAAAGAAAGAAAGAAAAAAAGAGAGAGATGGTTGCTCCTGCAGTAGGATATGATCTTCCTGTGCACTCCCTTGAAATACTAAACTCTATTCCAAAGATTAAAAGGATGATTTATTCAAGAACTATGTAAAAGATAATTCTAAATAACTTTTAAAATTATCATTTAAGAACCTACTTTAAGGATTATATAGATATTTTAGAGTTTACAGATCATTAATATATTGCAACATAATGATATATTTTTTAAAGTAGTTTTCCTTGTTATTAGCTTGAAAATGAATAATTAAGTCAAACTCTTTCCTGATCTGAATGTCTTATCATACTTTGTTACCTCTTAAGTATAATAAAAAGTAAATGCTGTTTCTAACAACAAAACTCCATATCATCTTACACTGTATAATGGCTTAAATTTTAACACATGCTTAATATAAATTTGGTCACAAACTACTAATGTATTTTAACCAGTACTTATAGCTATTAGATATCTAAAACACCATGTTTTATATGTTTTAGATAAAGCCTCTTGGTCTTCCATTTTTAATTAACTCATTGAAATTGTTTTCTAAATTTCATGATAACAAGAAGAATGTTAAGACTGAAGTATATTGTAAAAAATTATTTAAAGACTGGATATATTTGTAACTAAGTTAAAAATGATATAGAGCTTCTGCCATCTGCTCCTGATGCTGACCCTGAGCCACAGCTCTCCAAACCCAAATCCCTCTGGGAGAGAGCTGGTCTCCCAGGAGTGCTGACACACCTGAGAGCACAGATAAGACCACCACTTCTGCCTAAATACCTAGCCCAAGAGGGACCCTCCTGGAGCCTTCAAGACACAGGAACCGAGGAGCAGCCTGGGACAGGATCCTTCCAGATTCTATCTGTACCCAGAGCTGACCTTGTGCCACAGCTCTCCATACCCAAATCCCACCAGGAGAGAACTGGTCTCCCAGAAGTGCTGACACACAGGCTTACAGGAGGGATAAGCAACAGTGAGAGAAAGAAAGACCAAAAAACACCACAGAAAACCAGATGGCAAGAGTCAGGCACAAGAATATAAGCAACAGAAACCAAGGCTACTTGGCATCATCAGAACCCAGTTCTCTCACCACAGCAAGCCCTGGATACCCCAACACACAGCAAAAACAAGACTCTGTTAAAATCACATCTCATGATGATAATAAAGGAATTTAAGAAGAACATAAATAACTCACTTAAAAACACAGGAGAACTCAAACAGCTAGAAGCCTTTAAAGAGGAAACACAAAAATCCCTTAAAGAATTACAGGAAAACACAATCAAAGAAGCAAAGGAATTGAACAAAATTGTCCAGGAAATAAAATTGGAAATAGAAACAATAAAGAAATCACAAAGGAAGACAAACTTGGAGACAGAAAACCTAGGAAAGAGATCAGGAGTCATAGATGCAAACATCACCAACAGAATACAAGAGATAAAAGAGAGAATCTCAGGTGCAGAAGATACCATATAAAACATTAACACAACAGTTAGAGACAATGCAAAAAGCAAAAGGCTCCTAACACACACAAAAAATGGGAAATCCAGGATACAATGAGAAGACTAAACTTAAAGATAAAAGGTAAAGAGAGTGAAGATTCCCTACATAAAGGGCCAATAAAATGTCTTCAACAAAATTATAGAAGAAAATTTCCATTACCTAAAGAAAGAGATACCCATTGTCTTAGTCAGGGTTTCTATTCCTGGACAAACAACATGACCAAGAAGCAAGTAGGGGAGGAAAGGGTTTATTCAGATTACATTTCCATACTGCTGTTCATCACCAAAGGAAGTCAGGACTGGAGCTCAAGCAGGTCAGGAAGCAGGAGCTGATGCAGAGGCCATGGAGGGATGTTCTTTACTGGCTTGCCTTCCCTAACTTGCTCAGCCTGCTCTCTTATATAACCCAAGACTACCAGCCCAGAGATGCTCCCACCCACAAGGGACCTTTCTCCCTTGATCACTAATTGAGAAAAATGCCTTACAGTTGGATCTCATGGAGGCATTTCCTCAACTGAAGCTCCTTTCTCTGTGATAACTCCAGCTGTGTCAAGTTGACACAAAATTAGCCAGTACAGCCATGAACATACAAGAAGTCTACAGAACTCCAAGTAGAATGGACCAGAAAAGAAGTTGCTCCTATCACATAATAGTCAAAACACAAAATGCACAAAACAAAGAAATAATAATAAAAACAGTAAGGGAACAAGGTCAAGTAACAATATAAAGGCAGACCTATCAGAATTTCACCAGATTTCTCACCAGACTGTGAAAACTAGAAGATCCTGGGCCAGTGTCATACAGACCCTAAGAGAACAACAATGCCAGCACAGGCTACTATACCCAGCAAAACTCTCAATTATCATAGATGGAGAAACCAAGATATTCTATGACAAAACCAAATTTACATAATATCCCTCTACAAGTCCAGCCCTACAACAGGTAAAAGATGGAAAACACCAATACAAGAAGGGAAACTCCACCCTAGAAATAGCAAGAAAGTAATCTTCTTTCAACAAACCCAAAAGAAGTTAGCCACACCAACATAATTCCACATCTATCAACAAAAACAACAGGTAGCAACAATCACCACTTCTTAATGTCTCTTAACATCAATGACTCCATTCTGCAATAAAAAGATTTAGACTCACAGACTGGATACTCCACCAGAGAACCAAATAACCCTATCAAAAATGGGGTACAGAACTAAACAGAGAATTCCCAACTGAGGAAACACGAATGGCTGAGAAGCACCTAAAGAAATGTTCCACATCAGTAATCATCAGGCAGATGTAAATCAAAACCACTGAGATTGCACCTCACACCAGTCAGAATGGCTAAGATGAAAAACTCAGGTGACAGCAGATGCTGGCGAGGATGTGGAGAAAGAGGAACACTCCTCCATTGCTGCTGGGATTGCAAGCTGGTACAACCACTCTGGATATCAGTCTGGCAGTTCCTCAGAAAATTGGACATAGTGCTACCTGAGGACCCAGCTATACCACTCCTGGGCGTATACCCAGAAGATGCTCCCATGTGTAATAAGGACACATGCTCCACTATGTTCATAGAAGCCATATTTATAATAACCAGAAGCTGAAAACAGCCAAGATGTCCCTCAACAGAGGAATGGATACAGAAAATGTGGTACATATATACAATGTAATACTACTCAGTTATGAAAAGCAATGACTTCACAGAATTCACAGGGAAATGGATGGATCTAGAAAATATAATCCTGATTGAGGTAACTCAGTCACAAAAAAGCACACATGGTATCTACTCACTGATAAGTGGATATTAGACAAAGATTGTGGAATACCCACGATACAACTCACATGAAGTTCAAAAGGAAGGAAGACCAAAGAGTGGATGCTTCAGTCCTATTTAGAAGAAGGAATAATATAATCAAGGGACATAGAGAGTAGGAGGGACTTGGGAGGAAGAGAAGAGAGGGAGGGGAAAAAGAGGTGAAGAATCAGGTATGGGAGGAGATGGAGAAGATGTACAGAGGGTCAGGAAATTGAACAAAGGTATGTAGCAATGGGGGATGGGTAACTGGGGGTTAGCAACTAGAAAGTTCCAGATGCCAGGAAAGCAAGAGCCTTCCAGGACCTCAAGGGGATGACATTAGCTGAAATACCCCACAAAGGGAAGGGAGAACCTGTTGGCGAAACCATATCCAGAGGTTAGGTAAGGCCTCCCCGGTTGAGGGATGGGGCCACCCACCCATCTCCAAAATTTTAATCCAGAATTGCTCCTGTCTAAAGGAAATACAGGGACAAAGAGCAGAACAGAGACCGAAGGAAAGGCCATCCAGAGGCTGCCTCATCTGAGGATCCAGCCCACATGCAGACTACAAACCCAGACACTATTGCTGATGCCAAGAAGTGCTTGCTGACAGGAGCCTGATACAGCTGTCTCCTGAGAGGCTCTGCCAGATCCTGACCAATAGAGATGCAGATGCTTGCAGTCAACCATCGAACTGAATACAGGGACCCCAATGGAGGAGTTAGGAGAAGGACTGAAGGAGCTGGCATCAATATGAGGGGAGTCCCTTGGTCCTGTGAAGGCTTGATGCCCCAGTGTAGAGGAATGCTAGGGTAGTGAAGTGGGGGTTGGGGGCACCCTTATAGGAGAAGGGTTGGGGTGGGCTAGAGGGGTTGCAGCAGGGAAACCAGGAAAGGGGATAACATTTGAAATGTAAACAAATAAAATATCCAATTAAAAAAAAAAGAAAAAAGAAAAGTCTTTTCTAAGCATGTCATAAGATAAAGGTGGACCACTCCATGAAAAATTAGGGACAATTTGAAAACCTTGGAGAAATACCCTATATCACTCATGGCAAAAGTCTCTCTCTCTCTCTCTCTCTCTCTCTCTCGATATAAAGAAAACCCAGTACAAAGTACTGTGGTAAAGACAAAATAAACAATACATTTCCACTTATCATTACCAATAACACAGGAAATAAAACCGAAGTGTTCAGAATAAAATATCAGTTTTCTATGTAAAAAAATAATATTGAGGTTGTAAAATTTAATTTAATCCAAAATCCTAAGATAAAGTTAGTGCTCTATTTTCACACCCATATTTTTTGAATATTAATTTGTTCTTAGTAATATTTACCAAAAACAAAAGAACTTTAAAAACATTTATTTTATCCTTTTACTAAATGGTCATTTAAAACCTGTGTCTCAAGTTAGCTTTTCTTATCCAAGTTATAAGAAGACATCAGTCTAAAAGTCTAATAGCAATATTCACAATGTTTATAACTTAAGTAGTGATGTCTCTTGATTTAATTAGTGTCTAAGCTGTCCTATAATACAATTAGCAAAGATTAAAAATTTAAACAATTTGTATTTTACTAATAAGAAATGGAGAAGGATAATGCTACACTGACTTCTCCCAAAGTCCTTTTCTAACCATTTAAATATGTTAGTTCATATATTACAAATAATTATAAATACAGGGGAATATAAAGTCAATCTGGTTTTTAGACATGTTTCCTTTTTTACCTTCACTCCATTATGTCAAACTGTGTTCTTGATTACTTAATTTAGGTATAGACATCTTAGCTCACATGTTATGTCAGGTACAGAGAGCATAAAAAATAATTCAGATGCGGATCCTGAGTGAACGGTTTGATATGAGCCAGGATTTTGTTCCTTAATGGCCTTTGCCAGCTATTCTCTCTCCTGAAGATGCTGTCCTGCCCACTATTCAGCCTCATCTACATCGGGTCCCATGAATGTGCTTCCTAGTTGTGAGGGAACTTAGGATGTTTAACAAATAACGTGTGACATCACTCCTGCAGACAAGGGAACTGTGAATGACAACTCCTGAGAGGAGGCTGTGTCTGAGCAGACCTATTAGATCTGCAGTACCTTGGAGAGAGTGGAATGTTGCAGGCTAAGAGGCTAATTACCTTGTCTTGGGTTAGTTTCAGTGAGCCCTCCTCCCAGTAGCCGTACCTTACCCACCTCTGTGTCAGAACTAACATTCTGTGACTAATAGATAAAAAGCTTTTGAAATTTACTACCTTAGCAGACTCCTAGGTTCTACCAACCCCAAATGTCATCCAACCAAATTTGCTTGATTTTGACTTTCCTTGTTCTGTAAAACTGTGAAATTGCTTCTACATTGAGACATAGAATCTGGGATAACTGCAATCTGTGTTCCTGGACCATCGTCACTTGAAATGGCTTCAGAATAAACTGTCCTCTTATTTCCTTTAAGATGAGAGATGTGGTGTTTTTGCTTTATCATTTTCCCTCATTATCTGTGAATTTCATTTTTTTGAATTGAAGAGATAAGAACTCAGGGTCCACTGACTCAGTGGACGTTTTGTGTGACCATGGGACCCTAAATCCTGAATTAAAGACCATCTGAGGAAAGTTTGCTTCTATCAAACTCAAAGTACAACTATCCACTTTTCTGTATCAGCAGCAGGCTTCAGACTTTTCCTACCTCAACATGAGATCCTGGGGGAGATTCCATTTCCTTTATAACCATTTCTTCAATAGTCTGGTATAGCTCTAGAATAGGACATGTGTTTCTCTGTAGAAGATCTTGGCTTCTTCCAGGACTGCCACATTGCTCCATGCTCCCAGACAAAAAGCTTTCTTTCTTTCTTTCTTTCTTTCTTTCTTTCTTTCTTTCTTTCTTTCTTTCTTTCTTTCTTCCTTCCTTCCTTCCTTCCTTCCTTCCTTTCTAAATAAATATTTTTTATGTATTGATTCTGTGTGCATATGTATTGTGCATATGTCAGAGGACAACTTGCGAAAGTCAGATCTTTTTCCACCATATGGGTTCTAGGTATAGAACTTTGGTCATGTAGCATGAACTTTGGTAAAAGTCCACTGAGCCATCTCATCAGCTCCCCATCTTTTAAAATAAATACTTTAAACTAATTAATTAATTGTGTGTGTGTGTATGTGTGTGTGTTAGAGCACATGCACACACCGTCCATGGGTTGAGGTCAGAATGTAACATTTAGGAGGTCTCCCTTTACATAGCTTGAGGTAGGGTCTCTCTTGTTTCTTCTTATATAGAATGCTTGGTTTGTATTAAACTTGTCTGAAAGGTTTGGGGTTTGGAATGTAAGGGGGCCACTGAGGAAGACTGTCTTTGGGATAAATGACTTATTTGAAGAATTATTACTTATATGGGTAGCAAGACAAAAGAGCAGTATGGCAGGAGTTCTGAGCAAGGTCCTTGCCCCAGTGTCATAGGAAGACACACACACACACACACACACACACACACACACACACACACACACAGCATGGGTGGGTTCTATGAGAGTTCAGCATCATGAAGCAGAACTGGAGTCCCTTCTTATAGGTCTCAGCGGAAGGGAAAGGTCTCATGTCATATGGTTAATGAGTCATCCTCAGTGTGAGCCAAGCTGTCCTTGATTCCCAGGTCACAGTGGAGGTGGCCCTGCCTTCTGGAGAAGGATTGTATGACTCTGAGAATGCTGGAGGGAAGAAGAACATCTAGTTGAGGTGGATCCATTTATACCCGTAGCCCTCTGATGTCCTAGGAGTCTGGTAACCTGGAGTCTGTAAATTCCCTTTGGAGAGTGTGAATGGCACTTGTGATTCTCCTGAAAGCTGGGTACCTGGGAAGACTGCAACGGGATTAGACAGTCATAGACAGGCTCTCAGTTTCTTTCGTTAGCTGTGGCTGTAAGGAGGAAGTTTCTGCATGTAAGCACAATTAGCTTTACTTATGAAGCTAGCATTGTCTACATGCTTTTTGATGCCCAGTGAGTGCGAGTACGGTTCCTTTTGCTCACTTGGTAACTTACAGTGGTTTATGTAAGGATGTACTGTTAGATCCCAGCCTCTCAGGACTCCTCTCACAGATACTGACAGGCATGCTTCTGGTACTTTGTGTGTCACTTGCTAACAGGCTCACGTGAGAAGTGTAACTACACCAAAGACTTGTCACAGTTTGTTCCCCACCCCATCCTCTGCCTCCTGCCTGTGAATCTGAGAGCCTGACTGTAGACTCTTGTTGTAAGCCCCACTTCCTAAAAATGTATGCGAAGAGGCTTCCTCTTCTGCTGAATAGGCTCTGATTCTCTGTAGAAACTTCCCCATGAGGTCACTAGTGCTTCAGACCCAAACTCTTCTGAGAACCCTTGCCATTCTGTTGCTCCTGTCTGTGTGTTCACAGCACGAGTAACTCTAATAATAAACTCATTAATCCCCAGTCATCTATCTGTGTCCCCTGGAATCACCAACCTCAAATCCAAAAATCTATCAGTTTGTGGACTTGGTGGGGAGAAGTGTACAGAGGCGGTGGGGTTTGGTCATAAAGACAGCATAGCATTAAAGCTGACCACAGAGACTTGGTTAAGGCTTTTTAACTGTATTGAACATTTTTTTTTCCTTTGCTTTGGATTATGTATAGTTTTGATGCTGTAACCAGGAATGCCTGGCAGGAAGAGGATACTCTAAAAACATTTATGCCTGTCCTTTGGCTGTCAAACTATTGAAACAATGGCCCCAAAGAAATTACAATTTACCCAAGAATCTGTCATGCTGGGAGAAAGAAAAGGCTGAGAGGAAGCCAGGAAGACATTTAAGCTTGACAAAGAACTGAACCTTGAGCAAGATTTACAATTTCTCAGATGACCCACCAGAAAGCTTGGATCTCAGACAGTGATGATTGGCCAGTCCATTAGGAACCTGAAGCTTGTCAATCGCTGGCAGTTGGGCGGGAGAGGGGGGGGGGCGGTGTCGTTCGCGGATGGGGGGGGAGGGGTAGTGTGTGTGTGTGTGTGTGTGTGTGTGTGTGTGTGTTGTGTGTGGTGTCCCGTCCATCTGTCTGTGGATTTCTTTGCCCTTCTTTCCACGGTATGATTGATTCTCCTTTGCTTTTTTACATTAGGTTTTTAAATATAGACTTCCTAAGAATGAATAGCTGACTGCCAATGCAGAGGCTCTGGCCCTGTGATAACAATGCGAGGCCAGATTAAGGCGCTTGGTGTTGTAGTAAATGACCTTTAGCTTTCTGTACCACCACTGTAAAACATTCTGTTTATTCTCTGAAAAGAAACCGTTATCTCTTTCCTCCCCCCACTGTCTGAGGTATGTAAGTAACTTCAGACATTTCAGAATTCTGTCATCGCAGTCTGACCAGCCATTCACAGTGTGGCATCGCACATTACTCGTACAGCTCAGCTCGCCTTTCTTCTTTAAATCCCTGGTGGCCCTTGCAGTGAAACCTAACTCTGGTTTTGACTTGGTTTCATTTGCTTCCTTTTCAAATGTATCTTCTTCCTGCTTACTTTTTTTTTTTTT
>CACVCL010032509.1:0-16003 GCA_902729485.2 Mus minutoides | reverse complement strand
GCTTGGCAGCAGTCTGACACTGGCAAGGACAAAGAAATGGCTTTGAGACAGGAATCTGACCTTGGGAGCAAGCTCAGGCAGAGATCTGACATCAGGGCATAATAAGGAAGTAAGTTTCAGCAAAAAGCTAACTTTAGGTTGTAATAGAGAAGTAAGATAAAGCAGGAATTTTAGTTTTAGGGTGGAACTAAGCTTCAGGAAAGATTTTGGGCTTGGACAAGGAAGTGGGCCCAAGTTTCTATGACAAGCCCCTTTTTACAACTGTCCTGTTGCCTTGTTTCTAGTTCCTTATTGTACTACTTGCCCAAAATACTTGCATGTAATTAAATTGGTTTAAAAGTGGATTGGTAAGTAAAACTTTGCCTTCAGTCTCAGAATGGACTGGGGTCGTGCTACAATGTTGTCTAACTGTCTTTTTTCTTTTTAATCCTTGCTCCTGCACTGGAGAACCTGTTGACTGACTGAGTGGGCTTGGTCAGATTGGCGCCACAATGTTGAAGCTCCAGTAAGCAGGATACAGTGAAGGACACCTCGGGAATTGGAAGCACGTGCAAAGGATTTGGGCCAGCGGTGAATAAACCTTGTAGAAGGACAAGGTAGAGGTAAAATGTGTTTTGTGTATGTGTTTAGAGCTATGTGAAAATCTAGAGAAGCGAAGGTAATTCTCATAGGTGCTTTTTAGTCTTTGGACCCTGACTAGAGATAATTTACACCTGAGATATGAGAGAACGGGTTTGAGAAAAGCAGTCTTCTCCGACTATCTGGGGATGATTTGGTGAAAGAAAAGGAAAATGAACGTAAGCTGTTTCAGAGCTCTCCTAGGAACGGGGTAGGTCGGGAGACATCCTGCCTCCTCACTGGATCCTACTGGAGAAATGCTTAGTTCTGTGTCCCTTCGGGACGTCTAATTCTCTTTCCTCTCTGTCTATTGTCTGTCCTTGGCGCACCAATTGTCCATATTCGTCAAAACTGTTTTATGTGAAGTCTGTTTTCGTTTTGTGGTTTGATTGTTTGTTGTTCTGTTTCACGTTCAAAAAAAAAAGGTTAAAACTTTATCTGCTGGTTGTTCAGCCCTTGATTTAGTTTTAACTCATTTCAAAAAAAAGAAAAAAGGAGAAAAATAAAAAATAAACAGTATCAGTTGGTCTTTGGAGCCCTACACCTGTAGTTAGGAGTCTAGCACAGTTGGAGAAGCCCTGCCAGGAGCTTCTCTGAAAAGCCGCTCTTAAAGGGACTGGCAGCTTCTCAAGTTCTATGGTAAGGGAACTGCTGGCTGTTTCTCTTACAAAAAAAAAAAAAAATCTGTGCTTGTGATTATTGGATTCAGCAGGTGACAAGGTACTCCTCTTGAAATTACAGCTAGAAAAATTAAGAATTTTGGTTGGTTTAAATAAGTAAATGTATGCAGCCATTTCTTTTGAGACAGGGTTTCTCTGTACAGCCCTGGCTGTCCTGGAACTCACTTTGTAGACCAGGCTGGCCTCGAACTCAGAAATCCGCCTGCCTCTGCCTCCCGAGTGCTGGGATTAAAGGCATGCACCACCACGTCCAGCAGCCATTTCATTTTTGTTTCTGAATGGTTTTAAAAGTAAACACAAGGAGACAGGTCTCTAAAGATACGTTTAAATTGGGTAATAGTCTATGCAATTCTTATCCTAGAAACCAGACTTATAAAACATAGGATTTAGGGCAGTGTCTCTTTGAGGTACTGGAGGCTGCACCATCTTGCGTTTGTGTTCAGGAATAGTCAGCCAAACTTTGTAGCATGGAGGATTCATTTGTTGTTTTTTGGAGAGACTAGATTGTTGGAGGTTGAGTTTTGCTTTCCAAAGTTCTTGTGTGCTCTGAGCCACCATCTCAGAATGACCCAGGCTTGCTAACTAACTGCAGTTCAAAAGTAGAGACAGCCAAGGCTACATAGAGAAACCCTGTCTCGAAAAACCAAAAAAAAAAAAAAAAAAAAAAAAAAAAAAAAAAAAAAAAAAAAAAAAAAAAAAAAAAAAAAAATAGGGAGACACTTAAAAACTTTGAAGTGGCCGGGTGTGGTGGCGTACGCCTTTAATCCCAGCACTCGGGAGGCAGAGGCAGGCAGATTTCTGAGTTCGAGGCCAGCCTGGTTTTACAAAGTGAGTTCCAGGACAGCCAGGGCTATACAGAGAAACTCTGTCTTGAAAAAACAAAAACAAAACAACAACAAAAAAGCACTTGGGAGGCAGAGGTAGGCGGATTTCTGAGTTCGAGGCTAGCCTGGTCTACAGAGTGAGTTCCAGGACAGCCAGAGCTACACAGAGAAACCCTGTCTCGGGGGGGGGGGGGGACACCTTTAAAGTGAAAGTGATGCTTTTGGTGTTGATTTTTAAAGAGAATGTATTGTTTACACTGTTAAAATTGGGTTTTGCTTCCCAAAATTGTGGTTATGCTCTGATGTTACAAGAGAAACTTAAAAATTATGTTAAACTGCCAGTGTTCCATTGCTTGCAGTTTGCAGTTTGAGCACAGGCTCAGGATTCTGACTCACACCTATTTGTAATTAAGAAAAAATCTGGCAGGTAGAGATTGTTGCAGGGTTTGTGAAAGGTTAATGACTATGGAACTTGTAGAGGCATTGCAATCTGGCCTGCCTACTCTATATAGAATTATTATGGATTTGGAGGATTGTTTTTAAAGAGCCCATGAAACAATACCATTGGAAAGTTTTGCCTCAAGGAATGTTGCTGCTTCAATACATGAAGTTAGGACTTGGGAATCTTCCAGTATATATTATTGGTTATATGGTATTTTATTAGCTAATCCCGCTGATGGAATTTTACTGCAAACTTTTGCTCTTATACAAGCTTTAAAATTTTGGAGTAGTTGTTGCTCCAGAAAAGATTCAAAGGCAAATTCTTTTTTCAGTATTTGGAACATAAGTTATATCCTAAACAAATTGTAACACAGAAAATTCAAATTTTACTTTAAATGATTTTCAAAGGTTATTAGGTGATACTAATTGGCTGAGACCTCATCTTAAGCTTACTACAGGAGAACATAAACCTCTGTTTGATACCCTCAAGGGGAATGCAAATCCTAATTTCCCTCAACAATTTTCAGACAAAGGACAAATAGCTTTGCAGAAAGTAGAGGAGGCTATTAGCCAATAACGTACATTATATAGACTATGATCAATTGTTGACTGCTTGCGTTATTGTTATAACTCATGTGCCCATTGCAGTCCTTTTGCAAAAGGGACCTTTAATGTGGATTCATCTTTCTTTGTCTCTAAAGAAAGTTTTAACACTTTGTTATGAGGCTGTTGCTGTGTTAATACTGAGTTGTAGGATGGAGTCACAGTAATATTTTGGGAGAGAACCTGATGAAATATCTATCCCTTATTCCAAACAGCAATTGAATTGGTTATTGCAAAATACTGATATTTGGCCTATTGCATGTGCAAATATTTTAGGCAAAATTGATAACCATTAACCAAAAGACAAATTGTTACAATTTGCCCCCAATGCATGCTTTTGTTTTCCCTGTTAACTTTTAACATGCAGCCCATAGAGAACGCACTTACTGTATTTACAGATGGCAGCATATGTGATTGGATCACATGTTCATTCTCTTCAATTTCCTCCTGCTTCAGCACAAATAATTGAACTACGTGCTGTAGCTGCTGTTTTTGAAATACTGAAAAGTCAAGCTTTTAATTTGTATACTGACAGCCAATATATAGCTAACTCATGGTTTACAACTACTTGAAACTGTTCCTTTTTTAGATGCTGCTAATTCTCAAAATTTCCAGTCATTTATGCCAATACAACTCAATTTAAGAGAACGTACAGTTCCTTATTTTGTAGGTCATTTAAGAGCTCATACTGAATTGCCTGGACCCCTTAGTGAGGGCAATGCCACAGCATATTTGTATACCAGAAAGGTTATAGGCCTTACACAGGATCGATTAGCCAAACAATCTCATTCTTTACATCATCAAAGTAACAATTTGGTATTTCTAGAGAATGTGCATGTCAGATTATAAAGACTTGCCCCAAATGTCCTCAGTTTCTACCTGTGCCACATAATGGTGTTAATCCTTAAGGACTTATACCTAATCAATTATGGCAAATGGGTGTTACTCATGTTTTTGTTTTGAAAATCTAAAATATGTACAAGTAACTATTGACACCTTTTCAGGCTTTCTAGTTGCAACTGCTTTAAGAGGAGAATCAAATAAAAATGTAATTAGTCATTACCTATATTGCTTCTTTATGCTGGTTGTTCCAAATCAGATTAAAACAGATAATGGAACTGGCCCTTGCAGTCAAGCACTTGAGACTTTCTGTCAACAATTTAACATTACCCAAGTTACTGAAATTCTTTATAATCCTCAAGCACAAAGTATTGAGAAACAGGTATTGTGGAACTATCTTCATAAAATAAAGAAGGGGGAGTTATATCCCCGTACACCACAAATTTATTTAAATCATGTTCTTTTTATTTTAAAATTTTTAAATTTTGGATGCCAAGGAACTCTCTGAGTGTCTATGCTACCCTAGAACCAGGCATACTTATGCCTAGGTGAAATGGAAGGAGCCACATACCGGCACATGGCATGGTCCTGATCAGGTATTTAATATGGGGAAGAGGGCATGTTTGTGTTTTTTCCTCAGGGTGCTGAAGGAGCATGCTAGCTGCCACAGTGATTGGTGAGACATGCTAATGCTTGGACAAAGAATGATGCTGACCTGCGAGCTTGCTGAGTGCCCTGACAATGGAGACAGGAAGGCTGTTTTGGACATACATTCCTGACCCATCTTTGCTTGCTTATATCCCAGATTGGACAAGCTGCCTTGCTTCATGCTTTTAGATCATATAGGACAGAAAACATGGAGACGGGAAACTGCCTTCAAACTTAATAAAAAAGAAGTTATGATGAATCTTGTCTTTCCGTTAATGTGTCCAGTTATCTGAGTCAATCATTGACTGGTCTAGAAATCAATCCAATATTGGAAATAACAGTCTTCATTTGGAAGGCTGGTTCTGGACATTTTTAGAGACATATTTGAAAGTTAGCTACAGTTCTCTGATGCTATGTTAGTACTAGATTGGGGCAGGATCTAGTTTTCGAAGAAATGTTAGTGCTTGTGTTAAAGTTCCTGATCTTTTAATTGGTCATGTTGAAATTACTTTGTTTCTTCCACAGTATTTGATGTAAGTTGTATTGATTGTAAACTTTCTAATTGTGTTAATGCGTTGAAACCTGGCATGTATGTTATAGTGGCCTATCAAACAGCTTTTGTTTTATTGCCTGTGAATATTTCAGGACCGTGGTATTCTGAAAAAAGCATTCAGGTACTGGAAGAAGTGAGTCAGGCTGTAAGTAGACACAAGAGGATAGTGGGCTTCATTATTGCTGGTATAGCAGCTTTAATTAAGTTAGTAGGTAGCATGACTACAGCAATTGCTTTGACACAAGAAGTTTAGACAGCTACTTTTGTTAATCATTTAGCAAAAAATGTTACTAATGCTCTGAGTATTCAGGATTTAGACAAGCTATTCAAATTATTAGATAGGAGATTCAGCGCTTAAGAGTAGGAAGCCATCTTGAGTGCCATGCCAGATACTAGTGGATTTGTGTTACTTCTAAAATTTACAGTAATAGTCACTATAATTGGGAAAAGGTTCATAGATGCTTGCAGGGTGTTTGGCATATAATTCCAACACCTCTCTGGATATTTTAACTTTGAATAGTGAGATTATGAATTAAAGAATGCTGCTCTACTGAGCTTTGATGATGCAGATCTTGCTGATAGAATTATTCATGGCCTGAAGTCAGTATTTCTGTCCTGGTCAAGCTTCAAGAATGGCATATATGGCTTGATCATGCTAGCCCTTCTTGTCCTAGCAATACTCTTATTCCTGCCCATTGTGTTAAAGCTTGCCTTTAACAGCATCAATATGCTAGCGGCCCAAGTACATGGCTTTAAACTAAGAATGAACCCCCAAACAGTTATTGATTTAATAGGCTGGCAAGCCAGGACGGGTAAAGATTCTGCACAAGAGCCTTGCCAACCTAAGGCAGAAGCATGTGCCAACAGGCCATTTTTGTTTATAACAAACACTAAAAGGCCATGTTTGTCCATATAATACAAACAAGCTGCACATGTTTTGAGGATAGGTCAGGGGGGCATTCTTGTCAGAACAACCTAAAACAGGCTCAGCCTTATTTATTAAAAAGGGGGAGATGTGGGAAGTCTTTTGGGGTACCGCTTGGCAGCAGTCTGACACTGGCAAGGACAAAGAAATGGCTTTGACCTTGGGAGCAAGCTCAGGCAGAGATCTGACATCAGGGAATAACAAGGAAGTAAGTTTCAGCAAAAAGCTAACTTTAGGTTGTAAAAGAGAAGTAAGATAAAGCAGGAATTTTAGTTTTAGGGTGGAACTAAGCTTCAGGCAAGATTTTGGGCTTGGACAAGGAAGTAGGCTCAAGTTTCTACGACAAGCCCTTTTTTACAACTGTCCTGTTGCCTTGTTTCTAGTTCCTTATTGTACTGCTTGCCCAAAATACTTGCATGTAATTAAATTGGTTTAAAAGTGGATTGGTAAATAAAACTTTGCCTTCAGTCTCAGAATGGTCTGGGGTCGTGCTACAATGTTGTCTAACTGTCTTTTTTCTTTTTAATCCTTGCTCCTGCACTGGAGAACCTGTTGACTGACTGAGCGGGCTTGGTCATGTAAACACAGTGGACTCATGTATGAAATTACCTAAGACTATGTTTAAATGCTGTAAGAGGTCTCACAGATAGAAGAGCGAAAGTGACATGAAAAGGGAGATTTGTATACAGACAGGGAAGGAAAGCATGGAAGGGCAGGCGGTGTACAGAGGCTCAGTCGACGGATTCCAGCATGTGGCAGGTTGAATGCATTTCTTTCTTTCTTTCTTTCTTTCTTTCTTTCTTTCTTTCTTTCTTTCTTTCTTTCTTTCTTGATTTTATTTATTTATTTGATGTATATGATTAGTATACTGTAGCTGTCTTCAGACACACCAGAAGAGGGCACTGGATCCCATTACAGATGTTTGTGAGTCGCCAGGTGGTTGCTGGGAATTGAACTCAGGACCTCTGGAAAAGTAGTCAGTGCTCTTAACCTCTGAGCCATCTCTCCAGCCCCATGTTACATGCATTTTAAAGATGGAGACTTAAAGAAATAGAGGAGAGAAGGTTCGGCACATCAACGTTTCTGAGAGGCTAGGAGCATCAAGGAGAGAGGTTATTATTATTATTATTATTAATTATTTTATTTATTTACATCCCTAATACTGCTCTCCCTCTCAGACCCCCCTCAAAGAGTGCTTTTTCCCTTCCCCCTCCCCTTTGCTTCTGAGAGGGCCACCCCATCCTCCCTCACTGAAGTATCAAGTCTCTATAGACTTCTGTAGAGTAGGTACATCCCACTGAAGCCAGACAAGGTAGTGCTCTGCTACATATGTGCCTGGGCCTATGACCAGCCCATATGCTGGCTCTTTGGTTGGTGGCTCAGTCCTGGGAGCTCTGAGAAGTCCAGGTTGGTAGACAGTGTTGTTCTTCCTATGTGCTTGCCATCCCCTTCAGTTCCTTCAATTCTTCTAAGTCATCCATAGGCATCACCAACACCTCGTCCAATGCTTGGCTGTGAGTATCTGCATCTATCTCAGTGCTGGTAGAGCCTCTCAGAGGACAGCCATGCTGGGCTCCTGTCTGTGAGCAAACATCGCATCAGTAGTATCATCAGGGATTGGTAACCAGTGGGCTGGTTATTGATCAGCCCTTCCTTCAGTAGGGGATATTATTATAGAGAAGAATTTTTTAGAAGATCAGAGCAGATTTTTTTAAAGTAACTTTTTGAAAACGTTTAAAAGCATCAATGAGGAAATAATTAGGCTATTTGATAAATAAAAATATATTCTAGACAAATATCACCTTTGTATTTTCCCAAGGTTAAATATAAAATCATAAATGCTTGAACTGGGCGTGGAGGTGCACTCCTATAATGCCACCCCTTGGGAATCTGAAGCAGGAGGATCAACATTCAAGGACAGCACACTGAGAGTTTAGCAGACAAATCTAAAGTAGCAGCTCGACCTGTGGGTTGCAACCCCTTTGGAGGTCATAAGATGGATCCTTTCACAGGATGCTTGTCAGATATGCTGCATATCAGATATTTACATTACAATTCACAATAGTAACAAAATTATAGTTATATGCTCTCAGAGAAATGAGAGCATATTTAACACCAGTTTCCTATATAGCAATATAGGATATAAGACTGTAATGAAGAACTATATCTATAGTCATTTTTTTTTAAGACAGGCCTCCAGGCTGACCTAAATCTCACTATGACCCTTACCCTAGCTTTAAACCACAGCAATACTAGAAGATCATCCCCTCAAGTGCCATGATTATTGAAATGAACCAACCATACTTGTACTTTATAAACTTTAAGGGAACTCATTGTGAATTTAATATTTTATGCCTGGTTAGAATATCTGACAGTTATGATAGCCCTGGCTGTCCTGGAACTCACTTTGTAGAACAGGCTGGTCTCGAAATCCACCTGCCTCTGCCTCCCAAGTGCTGGGATCAAAGGCGTGTGCCACCACACCCGTCTAGGAATATATTTTTAAGCATATGAGAATTCATTTTTTTTGTTTTTTGTTTGTTTGTTTGTTTTTGAGACAGGGTTTCTCTGTGTAGCTCTGGCTGTCCTGGAACTCACTTTGTAGACCAGGCTGGCCTCGAACTCAAACCATGGAGCAAAACTGAGTCCAATGGGTGAGACTATGGAAACAATTAAGCTAAGCCAGGGGACAAAGTTTGTCCCGTTGGAGGCAGGAACCAGACTGTCTGGCAACAGATAGTAACATGCAGAATGGATATTGCTCAGCACATTCTAAAAAACTATGGTTCTTATATCAGTAAAATGAAAGAGACGTAGTCACAAATAGCTAAAAGCAATAAAGATTTCTGAGAATGATGGCTTAAATGTGAAGCAAACTAAACATAGAATGACTTTAACAGCTAAGTGAATCTTAAAAAGAAAGGAAGGCGTTTTTGCTTAATGTTTGTAATGTTGTTTGACTGGTATAGGGTTGTAAAATTCAGTTTTTAACAAAGAATAATCTTATTTGACTTCACATCATACTAAAAAATATTCACATAATCATGCTATATACTATTTTGTATAAAATTATAAAAATCATTCTACACAAAATACCCTCATTTCATTTCATTATACCAAGGATTAAGTAATTTTTATTTAATGAATTAGTTTAATTAAATTATTTATTTTCTGTAGTTAAATTTTTGAGAATTGTAGAATTTTGACTTCTCTAAAAGATGGAAATATTATAAAAGTGTGCTTTTGTTTTAATCCCAATCATAGGATGTGGGGCTGCTTCGGACTGTCCATAGCAGCTGACTATGATTCGCCTCATGCTCTAATAGAAGCATGTTTTTGGCAGTTGCAGATAATTTCTGCAATTGTGTGAAGTTTGGAATTCTGGGAACTATTCAGAGGTTACATAAATGGTGAGAGCCCCGAGAAGTGTGATGGGCAGTTGTAGTTGCTACTCCTGGTTGTCAAGTTGACTATATCTGGAATGAAGTATAATCCAGAATTAGAAGACTTACCTGTGATCCTGATCTTGAGGCTGGGGAGATACAAGTTTCTGACCTAGATCTTGACATAGAGATCTTGAGACATAGTGTCTATGAATCTCAGGAGACTAAAGCAAGGAGATCTCTGAGTTCAAGGTCATCTGGGACAGAGCAAGTCCCAGATCCAGGCACATACCTTTAATCTGGACCACACCTTCTGCTGGAGATACACTGGAAGAAGGAAGATTCACTCTTTTTTGCCTGCTTGCCTCTAAGCAACTGCTAGATCCTTAGACTTCCATTCACAGATGCTGCTGACCATTCTTGGGGAGTTGGACTACAGACTATAAGTCATCAACAAATTCCCTTACTATATAGAGACTGCCCATAAGTTCTGTGACTCTAAAGAACCCTGACTAATACAGTAGCTATCATTCATTTAGGAAGGTTAGTTGTGGTTTGTTAATAGCTGTGGTCAAAGAAGAAACAAACAAGAAAGAAAGAGAGAAAGAGATAGAGGAAGAAAAGAAAGAAAGAAAGAAAGAAAGAAAGAAAGAAAGAAAGAAAGAAAGAAAGAAAGAAAGAAAATACTAGACCCAGGAATCTCTTTCACCTTTCCCTATCTTTCTTTCTTTCCCCCATCTTTATTTCTCTCCTACCTAGTGTAGGGCATGAACTAGAGGGATAAAAGGTAGAAAAAAACGAATCCACAAAGTAGCAAAGAGCAGCTATACTTTCCCATAAATTGGGAGTTTGAAAGGGTGAAAGGAGAAAAGAAATGCAACAGTAGCTTGCAGAGTTGGAAGCTATTGCATACTACCAGACCTGAGGGGATGTTTAAGAACACATTTAGTTACAACTGTGATCACTTGAAGGAAAGCAGCAAGAGTGGTCTTGTGAGCATGTTTGTTACTACCCACAGGTAGTCCTGAACACTTACCCATACTTAGGCCCCAGAACTGTCTTTCCAAGTGCTAAGATTTTTCAATTGAGAACCAGAAAAATTAAGTCACAAAAACTTAAGTACTTCCTCTGTTTCCATACTTGTGTAGGAATGGTAGCTGATGGTTGGAAATCAAACAGCTATTTATTTAGCAGTATATGGGTGTGAAATGTAGAAAATATGAAAACAAGTTCAGATTAGTTTCAGTAGGTAGTATATAATATCTCAAATTTATAAATCTATAAATTATAAGCTACCTAGATTTGTACAGCTACTACAGTATGTGGTAGTTACTAGGAAACTGAGACATAGGAGAAAGAGGTATTATGTACTGACTAAATGTAGGGCTGAGAGATGCTTGGCTAGGCATGTTCACCTGTGTATAAACATCAGTGTCTCATCTTCATTTGTGTCATTACAAATTCCTCTGTGTTTGCTATTGGCCCATGTAGGATTTTGGGCAGTCTCATTGGCTTCAGTGGAGTAGATCCTGGAACAGATTACATAAGTGCATTCTTGTTCTTTATGATTGTAGCTAGGACGCAACAAGACATGCTTGATTGGCAAGAAATAACCAGCACTGATTTTTCCACTTTGTGGTTTTAAATCACCTTAAAATTTCATTCTAGGTATGACCCCTTTTGCTTTTTACATGAACAGCAGATTTTGTACACTCATAGGTTATGCCAAGAAAATACCTGGTTAAACTAAACATAAGAGAAAAACTAAAAACACATTGTAAGCAAAATATTTGCGGTTGTTTTGGTATAGCACAGCATGTTGTTTCTAGAAACATTTCAAAATGATATTCTGATTTTTTTCTTATTTAAAACAGTATCAACTGATATAAACCTAAGCTTAACACATACTTTAAAAATACTTATCTGTATTTATGTGTATTGGTGTTTAACTTGCATGTGTGTCTGGGCATATGTTAAGTGCAGTGCTCCCAGAGGCAAGAAGACATCAGATCTCCTTAAACAGGAGTTACAGATGTCTGTCTGTGAGCTACAGCATGTAGGCACTAGGGATCAAACCTGAGTCTTCTGCAAGAAGAACAAGTGCTCCTAACTGCGAAGCCATCTTTCCAGTCACAAAACTCGATTGTAAAAGGACAGTTCTTATCATACTAACAACAACAACAAAAGGCAAAGTATTTTTATAGCCAGGCTCTGTTCTCAAAAGTGATTGTCTTAAATATCTTTGTGTAGTTCAGTTATCAAGTTGTTCGATTATTGGTTTTCTAACTTGTTTGCTCACGTGCTGGAATTATAGGTGTGAGGCACCATTACTGGCTTCACTTGGGTCATGTTGTAAAGTAAAATTTGCTTTCATCTCAACAGTAGTTTGGTCTTCTGTTTGGTCAGTTGATTGGTTTAAAGCAGAGTCTCATGTAGCCTAGGCTAGCCGTTCACCTCCTGTTTCCACCTCCGGAGAGCTGAGACTTGTAGTGTATGGCAACATATCCAACATCATGAGTGTTTTAAGTCTCCTTTCATCAAGAATGCTTTGTTTTTAAAAATTTCATTGCTTTGTTCCAAAAAAGTAGGTCAACTGACTCTTAGAAGTTTCCTTATCCTGAGCTTGCCTGACTGTATATTCATAACATTGGGCAAAACAACCCTGAGAGTACTGAAGATGCTTAAGAATATCTTGGTGAGCAGCTGAACAAAACTTTGTACCACACAGAAACAAGCCAGAAAACAGCACCAAAGTCATCTTCAAGTTCAAAAGGGCAACACTGAGATTGAGCAGTGAACACTTTTTCTGCATTATAAAGTGAAACTGTTAAAAATCAGACCGACCCCTGACAGTTTCATTCTTGCTCTTCGCCAAAAGCCTGAGACATGACAGACTCTTGATATTTTTAATAAATTTATAACAATAATTTTGGTTGAAAGTTTCAACTTAATTTTATACTCTAGAAATTCATTCCTTGTGGTAATATTTTATTTGGCTCTAGGTATTGCTAGGTACTGTTCAGGAGCCTTGAAACTGTCAAATCTGATCATATATACTTGAGTTTTATTGTAATACCTACATCTACCTACTTCAGCTGGAAATGGCATTCTCCAATCAGTTTTTTAAAAAAGATTTCTCTCTCTCTTTCTCGCCTTTCTGATTTTGCTTTGTAGACACAACATCCCTGGTTTTTTGTTGATTTTTTAAAAAAGATATATCCTTTATTTACATTTCAAGTGTTATCCTCTTTCCTGGTTTCCCCTCCGAAAATCCCCATCCCATCCCTCATCCCCTCTCTGCTTCTATGAGGGTTCTCCCCAACCCACTCACCCACTCCCTCTTCCCCAGTCTGGCATTCCCATACACTGGGGCAGAGCCTTCAAAGGACCAAGGGCCTCTCCTCTCATTGATGCCTAATAAGTCCTCTGCTACGTTTGCAACTGGAGCCATGGGTCCTTCCATGTGTATTCTTTGGTTAGTGGTTTAGTGCCTGGCAGTTCAGGAGGGTCTGGTTGGTTGATATTGTTGTTCCTCCTATGGGGCTGAAAACCCCTTCAGCTCCTTGAGACCTTTCTCTAACTTGAGACCTTTCTCTAACTCCTCCACTGGGGACTCCTTGCTCAGTCCGATGATTGGCTGGGACCATCTGCCTCTGTATTTGTTAGGTTCTGTCAGAGCCTCTCAGGGGACAGCTATATCAGGCTCCTGTCAGCAAGCACTTGTTGGCATCCACAGTAGTGTCTGGGTTTGGTGCTTGTACATGGATGGATGCCTGGGTGGGGCAGTCTCTGGATGGCTTTTCTGTCAGTAGCTGCTCCGCACTTTTCCGTATCTCCTTTCATGGGTATTTTGTCGCCCCCCCCCCCCCCCCGTCTCTTTATTTTTATGTATGTGAGTACACTGTCACTGTCTTCAAACACACTGGAAGAGGGCATCGGATCCCATACAGATGGTTGTGAGCCACCATGTGGATGCTGGGAATTGAACTCAGGACCTCTGGAAGTACAGCCGGTGCCTTTAACGGCTGAGCCATTTCTCTAGCTCTGCCCCAATCAGCTTTAACATATAGAAATTTGACTTTAGATTGGCGCTACCATTTTAAAAACAAACATTCCTTCTGACACCTTTATGGTAAATGAAGGAAGAGAGGGAGGATGTGTGTTGGGGCCGGGGGCGGGGATAACTGCAAATATCACATAGGAAGTTACAATATTCAATATTGTTATTTCCACACGGAGCATTACTGTTTCTCATGAACAAACTCAAAGACTGCTTGTGTTATTCTGTTCTGTTTCTCAATGGGCTCTCTCTCTCTCTCTCTCTCTCTCTCTCTCTGTGTGTGTGCATGTGTGTGTGAAGGGGGATATTGTGGTGATAACCAGACTGAGTTATCATGTCTCTTAGGCCTACCCACACTGTCCATTCTTGAGGCTCCCTTCTGGATTGGTTTGGCTTATGTCAATGTGACACAAGCTAGAGTTGTTTGGCAAGGAAAACTCTCATTTGAAAAACTGTCCTCATAAGATGGCTTGCTAGCTAGTATGTAGTTCCCTTAGTGATTGATGCAGGGGGTCTAGTCTATTGTGGTGGAGCCACTCCTGGGCTGCTGGTTCTGGGTGCTACAAGAAAGCTGGCCGAGCAAGCCATGAGTGAGCAAACCAGGGAGCAGACTCATCAATGACCTCTCCCTCAGTTCCTGACTTCAGGTTCCTGCTCTGAGCTCCTGCCCTGGCTTCCCTCAGCGCTGGATTGTCATCTGAGAGTTATAAGCTGAAATAAACTTTTTGCTTCCCAAGTTGCTCTTGGCTATAGTATTATATCAAAGCAATGGAGACCCTAATTCAGGCAGGCACCAACAAAACAATACTGGCAGTTGCTACCACTGTCTTTGTTCTGTTAAAAACTGGATAATGCTACCTCCCCTTTCTACACCATCTCTAGCCTTCTGTGAACCAGAGGAGCAGTGCACTGCATCTTCATATTTAATGAAGTCTTTCAGTAAATGTGGATCGGGGTATCCATCTACCTGTCAAACGTTGGGACAAAATTCTATTATACTGCTCAGCCTCCATTCTTTGAAATATGGTAAAAGGTTTTTCCTAGAAGCTGAAGTCCTCTGGTAAAGTAAATCCATTATTGACAAATGTAGGTCATTAAGACAAGAAATGGTTTTTGAATTTTTGTGGATCCATGTGTCAAAATAGGTTCTTGAGATAAAAGCTTAAACAAAAATCCATGATCTGTGCTGTTTTAAAGTGTACATCTTGGGCTGGAGAGATGGTTCAGCAGTTTATAGCATTTGTGCTCTTTGAGAGGCTCTGAGTACAATTCCTAGCAACTACATGGTGGCTCACAAGCATCTGTAATGGATCTGATACTCAATTCTGGTGTGTTTGGAGCCAGCTACAGTGTACCTGTATAAATAAGTAATTCTTTAATGTGTACAGCTATATTGATTGATGATTGTTTGTGGGTTGTGGGGGCAGATATACAACAGCCCATGTGTACAGGTCAGAGGATAACTTCTTATGTCTGTCCTCTCCTTCTCCCGGGTGAGTCCCAGGGATGAGTCCCAGGGATGAGTCCCAGGGATGAGTCCCAGGGATGAGTCCCAGGGATGAGTCCCAGGGGTGAGTCCCAGGGATGAGTCCCAGGGGTGAGTCCCAGGGATGAGTCCCAGGGATGAGTCCCAGGGATGAGTCCCAGGGGTGAGTCCCAGGGATGAGTCCCAGGGGTGAGTCCCAGGGATGAGTCCCAGGGGTGAGTCCCAGGGATGAGTCCCAGGGGTGAGTCCCAGGGATGAGTCCCAGGGGTGAGTCCCAGGGATCAAACACAGCCTGTTAGGCTTGGTGGGAAATATCTTACCTGCTAAGTCAATTCACTGGCCAGAACATTTACAGATTAAATGAGAATAAAATGATTAAATAATTCATTTAGCCAGGCATGGTGGTGCACGCCTTTAATCCCAGCACTCGGGAGGCAGAGGCAGGTGGATTTCTGAGTTCGAGTCCAGCCTGGTCTACAGAGTGAGTTCCAGGACAGCCAGGGCTATACAGAGAAACCCTGTCTCGAAAAACCAAAAAAAAAAAAAAATTCATTTATACCTGATTAGTTAATTACAAGTAGACAGAGCTAGGAAGAAGCTGAAGGGTGCCCAAGAAAATCTAATCCAGATATTAGAGGCTTTTCTCAACACCTTGACTAGGTACCTATCAGAGACAACTGAAGGTTTATTTCGGCTAAAGGTTTTGGAGGACTCGAGTCAATCCTGGGAGAGAAGTTATGAGAGTGTGTAGTGGCTATCTCTGGTTGTCAACTTGACTATATTTGGAATGAGCTACAATCCAGATTTGGAAGGCTCACCAGTGACCCTAACCTGGAGGCTTGGATATAGAAGTCTCTGATCTGGATCTTGGTATGGAGGTCTTGATAGCATATCGGCTATGGATTCTAGAAGATTAAGACAGAGAGATCTCCGAGCTCAAGA
>CACVCL010032508.1:0-16022 GCA_902729485.2 Mus minutoides | reverse complement strand
TGCTTAGGTGTGAATGTCAAAACAAAAATATGTCATCAAGACTCCTGGTGTAGTTTCCTTTTGTGGGGTGATTTTAATCTGGTTTTGGAAGACTATGTTTCTGGGGTGATGGCTTTTAGAGAATATGTGACCTGTAGCTGCCAGGTAATCTTCTTCTTACACACAGAGAGAGTGCTGTCTTGGGTGGTATAAAAAGGCTCAGACACGTCCACTGCCCACACAACACCAGCGCAGCCTCATCTCACACCCACCGCACTCACACCGCACGCCCGCACACACAACTACAACAACCACCACAACCCCAACAGCACCTATGCTCCCTAGTACGCCTGCCCAACCCTCTTCACTCCCTCACTCCCTCATTCACTCCCTCCCTCCCTCCCTCCCTGCCTCGCACAGGACTCCCGCGACACGGCGATCTCTGCCGGTCGCGCCGGGAACCGACACTCCCAGTCGATCTGGATCCCTGAAAGCCTTTGTGGATCCAGACCCTTTACCCTGATCCAGTTCCACCCAACTTCCCCTCCCTAAGAAATAACTCGGTTAGGGTAGTATTACAAGAATTCCCTAAGAACCAATAAAAAATATTTGAAATATTCGTTAAAATGAAACAATGGACCTAATGTTAGAAACACAGCAAAGCAGAAGTGTCAAATGCCAAAAAAAAAAAATAAAATAAAATAATAATAATAATAATCTAATATCGGGTTGCGGTTTGTCTTAGTCAGGGTTTCTACTCCTGCACAAACGTCATGACCAAGAAGCAAGTTGGGGAGTAAAGGGTTTATTTGGCTTACACTTCCATACTGCTGTTCACCACCAAAGGAAGTCAGGACTGGAACTCAAGCAGGAGCTGATGCAGAAGCCATGGAGGGATGTTCTTTACTGGCTTGCTTGAGGACCGAACGAGTCGGACGAGAGAATATCTTGGGTTCTGACGGTCGGGTCTCTACCAGGGTGGGTGTTCCCCGGGAACTAGTGATTAACTCTTTTACGGAGTGTCGATCTAGAGTACCAGGCATTTCCCCAACTGAAGCTCCTTTCTCTGTGGTAAGTCCAGGTGTGTCAAGTTGACACAAACCTAGCCAGTACAGGGTTGATACAGCATACCATGAGGGACTGCCATCAGTAGGCAGGGATAGAGACATCCTAGTAACTTATGGCAGCTCTTCTAAAAATAGTTTTTTAGGTATCTCTTAAGCTTAGCTCTGGCCATTGCCTATTTAGATTTCATTTGTGCAGGACTTCTTTTCATTTGGCCGTGGTGTGCATAATTATTTTATCTGAGTTTCCTATTTCTTCCTCCTTCTGCTCTGGTGAATTCTATTAAACTAGATATTCCTCAATGTAATGGTTCTTTAACAATTAAAAATTGGGACATAGGCGCACAGCACAGCACAGTCCTTATGGCCCTGGTGCATGCTGTGTGTTCTTATCTTGGAAACAATGCAATAACTGCACTATGGTAGTTCCATATCAATGTTTGGCTTGCAAAAAAAGTTTGAAGAAATTATTAATTAAAGCCAACATTGGGACTCCAAGAAATAAAAAAAAAAACTATTGAAATTATGAAATAAATTTTGCACAACATTTGAAAGTGGTTCCTGGATAAGAAAGTACAGAATACATAAAGTTATATACTAGTAAAACTAAGTCGAAACACTGGGACTCTTCGGAGAGTCACTGTGTGTAATGTACAGAAGCACAAAGCTAGCAGAACTACTGCTTGAAGGGTTTACTTGATTCTTTCTGGCCACTATCTGGCAGCTCTGCCCATTTCGTTTATCATTAGAGCATCACAGGAAAATGCTGGCCTCGGAGCTCTGAGCTCTGAAGTATAAGTCAAAAGTGAAAGTTTAAATAATGATAAGTTTGCAATTATTATTATTTTGGCCAAATGCCTGGGAATAGGAAAAGCTTGAAACCTTAGGGAACAATTGTAATTCTTGATTCTTTGTGGTATGTGGTTATTCTTTTGAATTTGATTTGGCAATGATTATACAATGTTTGGGGGGGTACTTTTGTTTTGTTTTACCTGCTCTTGGAGTATCAATGAAAGACGGGGGCAAGAGAATGGAGAGTGAGCGAGTGAGAAAACGTGTGAGGTGAACATAGAGAACATGAGAAGAGCATGTGAAGACTGAGTGAGGTGAGAATATGAGGTGTGTATGGAGAGAGAGAGAGAGAGAGAGAGAGAGAGAGAGAGAGAGGAGAGTGCATGTGGTGTGTGTGAGATGTGTTTGTCAGAGTGTGGGAGTTCAAGAAAAGACAAGCACACAGGAGAATGCAGAGTGTGTGCAGCCTCAATCTGCGATTGAGCGATAGAGAAACAGGTGGGGGAAAGAGAGAGAGGGAGAGAGAGGGGGAGAGAGAGGGAAAGAGGGGGCGAGAGAAACTCTAAGTCTTGAAAAATTGCCTGTCAGTTTGTACCCAAAAAGTTGTCTTTGTATTTATTATGCCCCTTCAGATATCCCTGCTTCCAGTTAAGAACTCCGATCCTGTGTCGAGGCTGGACCCCAACAACAGTAAACATGGAAATTTAAGAAAATTGGAATGGAAAAAGCAGAAAGTCAAGAGAAATAAGGAAATAAGTGCATTTATAAAGACATTTTTTCCTTCTCCCACTGGGTCTGTATGTACAGCAGTGTCTAGGACTGGGATTAAAAACATGTCCACAAAATCCTTATTTCCTCCTTTCTTTAATTTTTTTAAATACTAATGTATGTGAGTACACTGTAGCTGTCTTCAGACGCACTAGAAGAGGGCATCAGATCCCATTACAGATGGTTGTGAGCCACCATGTGGTTGCTGGTAGAACAGTCAGTGTTCTTACCTACTGAGCCATCTCTACTGGCCCTTTCCTTAATTTTTATGTGAATAGTAACTTACTTGAATTCCTTTTTTAAATTAAGGGGTGGGGGGGTGGGGGGGTGTTGTTGTTGTTTCTATGTCTGTCTTTCAGCCTATATCAGTGTGTAGTTAGAGAACTGGAAGGAAGTTATTTTTCCTCCACCATTGGTAACTTGGTGCTGTCACTCCGGTTGTTCTGCTACACTACCCGTCCTCTCTCTGCTGAGCCATTTGCTGAGCCATTTGCTAGCTCCTGACTTCTCTTTAGAATAGTAGTTCTCTATATAGTAGTACTACCAGAAGAATGCTACGAATATCATATCAGTAATTTTAGTAAAATGTCAAAGTTTTGTGCTTCATATAGCATTGTCTGGTTTTCATTGTTGTTTATTTTTTATTGTTTGTTAAACATTGATGGCTTCTGAAGGAAACGGCAAGAAAATTCGTACTTTTTCTCCCCTGGTAGAGTTCCTATTTCAGCTGCGTAAGAAGCTTTGACCTCCAATTTATTTTTGTCCCCTGTACTGTTGACAAAAGCCAGTAACTTCTCAAGCTGACTCCGATTCTCTCATTCTCAAGAAAATGTGTTTCTCGGGGGGAGGGGGGGTTGTCACATTCTCAGGCTCCTCTTGATTTAAAACTTACTTTCTTAATTCACCGCTTTTAATACTCTCAGGATTCCTGCAATTGTAGCGGTGGGGGGTGCTATTTTGCATACATATTACCCAGCATGCTTTAAACCAGACGTTATCGGGAAGCCCTGTAAGATCGTTGAATTGTAAATAGATTTTTCTTCTAAATTATATACTTTTCTGTGTTTTTACTTTTACGTATGAGGTTCATATTTGGAATACACAAACATATTTTTAACAGTTTGCGCTCATAATCCACCATGACTTGTAAAGGGTGAATATTATAAACCTTATATATCTATGATTAGACGTTTGCTTCTCGGTTGGTCCGAGAGTAGTGGTGTTTACAACTAATTGATCACAACCAGTTACAGATTTCTTTGTTCCTTCTCCGCTCCCACTGCTTCACTTGACCAGCCTTTTGTAGAATGAGCTATTAACATCAATTCTCCTGTCAGAGGACAACCAAATATTTTTTAGTCGCTTTAAGAAATGATTATAACAGAGGCAGGCGGATTTCTGAGTTTCGAGGTCAGCCTGGTCTACAAAGTGGGTTCCAGGACAGCCAGGACTACACAGAGAAACCCTGTCTCGAAAAACCAAAAAAAAAAAAAAAAAAAAAAAAAAAAAAAAAAAAAAAAAAAAAAAAAAAAAAAAAAAAAAAAAAAAAGAAAAGAAAAAAAAGAAATGATTATAACATCCCTCTCTACCAGCGTAATTCACTAATTATAAGCACATCACCTACCACGTTGAGAAGAGAAATCCCTTTCTTTGTGTGAGATCCTTCTGTTTACTGAGAGTCTTAGGTTTATGTGTCCAAATGACCCATATTCATTCACCTCCCTATCCCCAGTGTCAAAAAGAGGGCAAAACAGAGCAGACTGTAGTGGAAAAGGCAAGATCTGCAAGTTGCAAAATTATATGCATACGGGTTTGTTCTAACTCCACATAGGAAATCAATGTGTCTTTTTCGAAAGTCTATTTTGAAGCAAAGTTAAAAAGATGAAGGAGGAAACGTGCAAGGCTGTTAACCTAGAAATGATTCTCCTTTCTAAGTAGTGGGGAAACTCTGGTGTCCTTATTTATTTCTTGGACTCTGGTTCATGGCCTTGGCTTCTCCAAGCTTTTCTTTTAAAAATGGTAAGATTGTGATACTGAAAGAAAATTCCACCTCTGTTCTGAAATGATTGGCTTTTGGAAATCAGAATTCTTGTTTCAAGCTACTTTGTATGCAACAATAGCAGGATATCTAGTACGCAACATTAGGAACATAATTATACTAAACATACTATTATTACCTGAAATTCAGACTCAGCTAGTGCTGTGATCTTAATGGGAACCTTTATTTTTGTGCACTGGAATCTTAATCACCAGTATGAGAGTGTTGTGTATTGGGAGGAGTCCTGGGTGCTTAGATTTTGAGACCTCTGTCTCCTTGAGTTGCTAATGACTCTATTAAAAGAGCTGGAAGCAGAAGGTTCTCTTCCTTTCACCACTCAAGCAAACAGAATCCATCTACCTTTTGTCTTTCCAGTAGCTGCTCTGTGAGAACACAGAAAACACATATCAGATGCTGTTATTTATGTTATATTCACATAAATTATCCAATCTAGAGTATTCTGCTAAAGTGGCATAAGGAACACTAAAAAAAAGTATACATCTTGCATTTTATCCATTACCCCTATCTGAGTCTGGATATGGTGCCGCATGCCTTTAATCCAGCCTTTGGGTTGTAGAAGCAGACTGATCTCTGAATTCCAGGTCTGGTCTGCATAGCAGTTTCCAACTTAGCAAAGACAATCAATCAATTAAATCAACACAAAACTCTTTACTTTCCAAAGTTAGCATATTATATTTGGGGGTGACTGAATAATATTATTGCAATGGCCATTCACTGTTTTACAGACATCATTATCTAATTTGCTATCAAGTCTAAAGCGATTATGCTCTCCCAACTGTTATAAATTAGGCACTTTGCCAACTCTCCTTTCACCTACTCAGTGGCAGCAGCTTAAGGCATCATCTGCTACCTGCAAAGCACAAGGAGTTTCTACTATCCTAGAAGATGCCTATTTTTCCTATGAGGTCTCCCCTACCCCAAGTGTCTCTCTTTGTCTTTGTCTTTCTCTGTTTCCCCTGAACCCTCACTCTCTCATGTTTCTACATGGAGACAGCCTTGTGCTCTCCCTCTTCCTCCAATTATCTTGTTGTGTTAGATCTGTTGTATAGCGTGATCTATTACGATTTCTTAGCAACACACCTTAGACTTAGACCGCCAAAGATACCGTTTCGCCACGCCACTTTATCCTAACACCAACTCCTGAAATTTTTATTGCTCTTAATTTGACTCCTCTAACATTACACACACACACACACACACACACACACACACACACCAGCAGTAAAAAGTGCTATTGATCGGGAGGCGGAGGCAGGCGGATTTCTGAGTTTGAGGCAAGCCTGGTCTACAAAGTGAGTTCCAGGACAGCCAGGGCTATACAGAGAAACCCTGTCTCAAAAAAAAAAAAAAGTGCTACTGAAGAAGTTGTTACAGATCATGAGCTACCAGTGTGGTCTCTCAGGATCATAGTTTCTCCTTTGTCCAACTAACCTCACTAGATTGCAAATAATATTAGGATATAGAAGTAACATTGTCTTAGTCAGGGTTTCTATTCCTGCACAAACATCATGACCAAGAAGCAAGTTGGGGAGGAAAGGGTTTATTCAGCTTACACTTCCATACTGCTTTCATCACCAAGGAAGTCAGGACTGGAACTCAAGCAGGTCAGGAAGCAGGAGGTAATGCAGAAGCCATGGAGGGATGTTCCTTACTGGCTTGCTTCCCCTGGCTTGCTCAGCCTGCTCTCTTATTAAACCCAAGACTGCCAGCCCAGAGATGGTCCCACCCACAAGGAGCCCTTGATCACTAATTGAGAAAATGCCTCACAACTAAAGCTCATGGAGGCATTTCCCCAACTGAAGCTCCTTTCTCTGTGATAACCCAGCTGTGTCAAGTTGACACAAAAACTAGCCAGTACAAACATGAAGATATTCCATACCTGATAAAGAACAATACCGTTGTAAAGATTTTTCTGACTTTAGCTGGCACACTTATTTTCTCACACTCACTGTCATTTGTTAGTTGTTTGTGGTCATACAGCCACCAGCCGGCTTTCCTTTAGACACAGTCTAGGGGTCTCCACCAGTTAGAGAATTAAAAGGCAGGAAAAATCTTTGGCCCTACAGGTAGAATCAGAGTATCTAAAACACCTCAGACAGCAACAGACAAAATAAATAGTTGAAGAAAGGGGTTTATTAAGTATAAGAAACCACAAACACAGCAGACATACATAGAAAAAGATCTCCAGCGAATCAGAAGGGGGATTTGAAGCAGAAGGGCTTTGCTTATTTGCTTGTTTGCTTGTTTGGGTTTTTGGGAGGTGTTGTTTTGTTTTATTAGTCTCCAAAGACTTAATTTGGGTTTATCAGTTTAAAGAAAGATGTGATGCTTCCTCAGGAATACTGCTGGTGGAAGACAAGTGCTCGAAAGGCCTTTGCTTAAGGTTGTCAGGCTTTTGTCTTAGGAGGATGAGGAAAAAGCCAGCCACCTTGGAAATTCACCACCTTTATTACCTAGTCATGCCCTTACCCTATCTGCCTGCCTACTAGGAAGTCTGTTTAACTCCGTAATCTCTTACTTTGTCAAGGTGTATGTATGCTTGCAAGCATATGAAAGAGGAAGAAACATGTGGGAAGTCCAACAGACTCTTATATCTTTCACTTTTTTTTTCTTGTACTTAGTACGTATGTGTGTATACAACTTACAGAAGGAGGGGCTGGGGCTGGAAGTCAGGTTGTCAGGTGTGTTTGTGTGTGTGTGTATTTGTGCGTGTTCGTGTGTGTGTGTGTGTGTGTGTTCGTGTGTGTTTGTGTGTGTGTGTGTTCGTGTGTGTGTGTGTGTGTGTGTGTGTGTGTGTGTGTGTTTAGATCGACTCTATTTTCTCCTTCTCTAATCCAGTCTCCAGGTACCATGATTCTAGAGGAGAGCCATGGAGCTCTCTGATCTACTTTGGTTAAATACACTTGTGTGGCAGTCCCACTGTCAGCAATATGCAAACATACAGTTCCATGACCTCATTTTGAGCAGACTGAGGAGAGTAGGAGTTAGACAGACTCCCCGGTAGGCAGGCAGATAAGAAGAGAGACCATGGCTAGGTAATAAAGGGAGCAAATTTCCAAGGTGGCCAGCTTCTTGCTCAACCTTCTGACTTGAAGTAAAAGTGTGGCAGTTTTCTTTTCTAACAGGCAGACCCCCTGCTGATGGACTGGCTCACCAAGCTCAAGGCCAGCCAGATCAGGACTCATCAAACACAAAAGTTGCAGACCAATTAATCATCTTATCTTCAACCCTCTAGCAGGGGAGAAAGATCCTTCAGTGTCTTAAAACTTTCAGGCCTCAAGAAGAGCCTGGATTGTTGGCTCTCTGAGTCCTGTTTTGCAAAGTGTCCTTTTCACTGAGTGTCAGCTATACACGCGCACTTCTTCACCCACTTCTTCACTACTGATTCTGTCTGGGATGCTTCAGATTTCTCAGGGGCTACCTGTTGCGTTTCAGATTTTCCTGCTTTTAATCCTTTACTGGCAGAGAAAATGGACCTGATCAAGACGCCTAGACTGTATTATTTCTAGACTGTACAAAAGAGTTCCCTGGATCTTTTAGGAACTGCAATTCAAGTCAAACTTGGATTTCTAACTTCAGTGAAGAAACAAATTTCAGGTTAAGTCAGTATCAATGACAACTGGAGGGGTTTTTTGGTTTTTGTTTTGTCTCGTTTTGTTTTGTTTTTTGTTTTTGTTTTTGTTTTTTTGGTTTTGTTTTTGAAGGCAGCTCAGCAGCTTTATTTGACATTCAGCAGGTTAGTCCTCAGCCACATTGACCGTCTGTAGATTTTTGAATGTGGTAACAGGCACTTAAGTTACCAGCATGTAGAGCTTGTTTGGTGAATCCTCGTCCTCACTACGTTTTCTGGACAAACATACTCGGATGCGATATGGAACATTCCCTTAAAGGCCCAGATGGCTTTATTGAGCCTGGTGTCAATGCGCACATCTAGTGTCCCCATTTCCCTCATGGCAAACTTCTGAATTTCTTTGAGTGCCCGAGGAACACGCCTCTTGAAGCCCACTCCATAGATGCACTTGTAAATGTTGATGGTGTATTCTCGGGTCACCACCTCGTTGATAGCAGAACGGCCCTTCATCTTCTCTCCACCCTTTACGGGAGCCATTCTGCAGGGCCCAAGTTGGAAAAGCACAACTAGAGGTTTTAATTAAAGGTCTTTTAATACAAACATTAAGCACAAGTGTTAGAGAGAGATGCTCATTAAAAAACGAAACAAAAATAAACAAAACCAAAAAGGCATACTCAAGTGTAGGTAAGGGCTTCTAAAGGGAGGGTCTCAATCCTCTTAGCATTAGCCACATACAGCCCATTTTGAGTTCTCTTGAGTTACACTTAAGAAGTTTGCTAAGAAACCTTTTTTGTTTTCTTTTCTCTACCTTTTGATAAGCAAGATTATAAGGTAGTTCTATCAATAAAATTATAATCTGTTAAAGACCAGAGCTATTTAGCATTTCGTACATGTCTTTTTCCTGTAAAGGAGGTTTTCTTTCTTTTTTTTTTTTTTTTTTTTTGGTTTTTTTCGAGACAGGGTTTCTCTGTATAGCAGCCCTGGCTGTCCTGGAACTCACTTTGTAGACCAGGCTGGCCTCGAACTCAGAAATCCACCTGCCTCTGCCTCCCGAGTGCTGGGATTAAAGGTGTGCGCCACCACGCTCGGCTTGCTATTTTTTTTGTGGGGGAGAGGGGGGGTTCAAGACAGGGTTTCTCTGTATAGCCCTGGCTGTCCTGGAAGGAGGTTTCTGATAAGATTCCCTAGAAAATTGCATGTTTACAGCTGGGAGGGAGAAGGGCCTGGAACAATTGTTAATTGTGCTGAAATCTTTGTCTGTAAGCAAGAGGCTTCAATGGCAATCAAAGGGTGAGGGGCTCCTCTCCCTTCTAATATCTCCATACTTTTCTTTCTCTACCTCAGCAGGGACAATTTCACAATCTTATTATACAGGGCCTTGCTTCCAGCTTTCTCAAGGTTGTCAAAGACCTCTGGGTGCGACTCAGGTGTGCAAGTGTCTCTTGCAAGTGTCTCTGAGGCTCCCCTTGTATCCCCACAAGAAACTTAGCCTTCTTTCACATTTTTCTATATTTTCGAACACTTGAAGTTGATTTCCTTCCTCCAAAAAAGCTTCCTTTCTGAGACATGTATTTTTACAGTTCTGTTTTAAAACATGACACGATTATCAACTTTAAATATCTCTTAATCTTGTTTATTTTATTTTTTTTTTTTTTAAAGATTTATTTTATTTATTATATGTAAGTACACTGTAGCTGTCTTCAGGCATTCCAGAAGAGGGCGCCAGGTCTCATTAAGGATGGTTGTGAGCCACCATGTGGTTGCTGGGATTTGAACTTATCACCTTCGGAAGAGCAGTCGGGTGCTCTTACCCACTGAGCCATCTCACCAGCCCTTAATCTTGTTTATTAAGTCTTTTTTTTTTTACTTGTTCCGGTCAACCCTGCTCGCTCTGGTCTGCCCCGCTGGCTCCAGTCGGCCCCGCTCGCTCTGGCCGGCCCTGTTTATTAAGTCTTATTAAATATTAGTCTTTGACCCTACTGATTTTACTTTAAAATTCTTAAATGTCTACAGAGCTTTTCATCTCGCTTTCTACTTTTCCAAAGTGATTCAAACATTGTAAAAATTAAATAAAACAACTCTTACCTTTAAAAGTACCAATAGGGGGCTGGTGAGATGTCTCAGCGGGTAAGAGCACCCGACTGCTCTTCCAAAGGTGATAAGTTCAAATCCCAGCAACTACATGGTGGCTCACAACCATCCGTAACGAGATCTGGCTCCCTCTTCTGGAGTGTCTGAGGACAGCTACAGTGTACTTACATATAATAAAATAAAATAAATCTTAAAAAAAAAAAAGTACCAATAAAACAACTGAAAAGAAAACAGTGGGCAGGAAGCTATTCATAGTTACCCAGTCTCCTTCCTTTACTGTCTTAGGACATATAATGTCTTTGTCAGTCGTCGCTAGTATATATCTGTTTATTAGTTTTGGCCTGTGATTGATTTCAACAAATCCTTTTTATTACTTGTTTGTTTGTCTTAGAGGGGAAAAATCAAGGAGTATTTTTCTGTATCCTCAGTGATACCATAAACATATTGCCATTTAACTTGTACAATTTTTAAGATTAGAAAAATTATTTGGGGAAGATTTAGTTTTAAAAAGACTAGTCAAGAGTTCGAGGCCAGCCTGGTCTACAGAGTGAGTTCCAGGACAGCTGGGGCTATACAGAGAAACCCTGTCTCGAAGAAAAAAAAAAAAAAGACTAGTCAAGTGCAGTAGTGAGAAGGGGGGAAAGTGTAGAACAGGAGTTCAATCTGTAACTGACTGTGAACAATCAATTGAGATAACTCACTACCTTCGGACCAGCCAAAATCTCCAGCTTCATGCTGAACTAATTAAAGCCCGAGCAATTTATCACTTTACACTTATGGTGATTTTTCTGTTATATGTAAATTATATCATAATGTAAACATTGTGTTCATATATAAAACTCTGAAAGTATCTGGTCATTAATACATTTGATGTATTTAATGTATTTGATGATTGTTAGCCATCAAGACTCGAAACCGCTGATATTTGCAGGGCATCTTGGGAAAGACTTGCAAATGTCTCATTTCGTCACTAGAGCGTTTCTCCTGGCCGGTGAAAGGCTCAGTAGCCGTAGTGGCGAAGGGCCTCAATTGTCCGGTTGCTGTGGGTCTGCCACGATCCGTCTTCCCATAGGGAGGAAGCTTCATTGCGCATACCCTCGCGCTTTTTACCCCTAATCCCTTCAGCAAAACTGTGCCCTAAAACTAACCATTTTCCCACGTGGGTAGTCTGCTTCCAGAACTACTACTACCCGCTCTTCCCCAAGCCCCAAGTGACCAAACCCAAACAAAGCAGGCAAGCAGCCCCACCAGGCCAGAGCAAGGCTAAATACCCGGGCAGCTTGGATGCTTCTGAGGATTTAAGAGTTGACAGGGTCAGAAGGCAAAAACAAGTCAGAAGCCAAGGCAAGTGGAATCAGAGGGGGATGGGGGAAGGAAGGAGGAAGACAGAGAGAGAGAGAGAGAGAGAGCTCTAAAACATATGAATGCAAAAAGTAGCCAATTGGACAGTAGGGATATTCTGGAGCGAGGTAGGATTGTAATGAAACAGGCTGAAAACTGTCAGATTGCATCAGTCATTCCAGATAGCAACACCCTAAAGGAAGAAGGGTAGTGACTCCTGTCATATAAACTAGGCTCTGTTGTTACAGATGTCCTTTTCTCAGAAATGTCCCAGGGACTCTTCAAACACCTGCCTCAGCCCCAAGAAATGGTAAAGTGTCTCTTAGTCTATTAGGTGATGTCAGCAAACTTAACCCATTTCCTGGAGACACAACATCCTTCATCTTTACTTCCCTCCAGGCTCTGCTCTCCGCTGACCCTCCTGAGACAGAAATAAGACCCTTGGTGCTCTGTAGTCAAGGCTAACTGTTTGCTTAATAGAACCTGCTGCTTCGAAGCAGGCGCTAATAAACTTTTTGCCTAAAAAAATGGTCTCTGCCTCTCTTGAACCTCCATCCTACCTAAAAACTCAACAAAATTGACAGGGAAAATATGAGTTTATAAAAATGACTCATTCAGGTGGGGCATGGTGGCAGTTTCCATTTGTCCAACATCTGTGAGGCAGGCAGATTTCTGTGAGTTTGAGGCCAGCATAGAAACTTTCAGGCCATCCAGGGCTATTTAATGAGAACTTTTTTTTACAAAATAATAATACTAATAGCTTTACTATTATACTATTATTATATATTATTGATGTATTAGAATGGTGGGTGGCATCTCAACAGCACACTAGGCCAAGACAGTTCCAGGAAGAGATTTATTGGGATAGACAAGATAGTGGCAGAAAGAGAAGAAGGGGGGGTGGCAACAGAAAGAAAAGTGGGAAAGAGAGAAAGGGAGGGGCATTCCCCTTATTTATATTGAAAATGACTGTAAAGGTGGGAGGTGAGCCCAGTGGATTCTGGGAATATGGTGGCCATTGTCTTGACAACAGGTCTGTAGGTTGCCTATGTGAAGTCATAGGTTTGGGAGGTCCTGATGCCAACAATTATTATATATAACAATATAACTATAAGAGTTGCTGAGACAGGGAGCAGGTCAGAGGAGAGAGGAAGGAAGATGATGTTGGTCATGAATCAGCTTGGCTAAGACCAGCCACAGGTTGTTACTATATCATAAAGGTTAGAATATTGGGATAATTTGTCTAATCTAGGTGGGCAGCTTTTATCATTTTCAATTGGCTCTGAAATTATTGTATTGGCATCTTGTATACATAAATCTGTTTGGGTAACTACAAGCTTTAAGATTTACCAGTTACTGGGTATTGTGATATGCACCTTGAGGTTGGCGGCTTCATTTAGTTACTGAAATGTGGAAACACCAACTACATGGGTTTATGGCTGAGGGAGAACTAGTGGCTCCAGGGACAATACACAGGTGCCAGCAATAGCATAGGAATGAGCCGGTTCACTTTTTAATATTTCCTGCAACAGCTTACAAAAGAATGGATTTATTTTGGCTTATGTTGTAGAGGGCTGAGAGTAGTAGTACACTGTGGCTGGTTCTTACTATTTTGTGGGTGGAGTTTGAAAACATTATGCTAATGAAAGAAACATGACACAAAAAGGCCACGTGTTGAATGGAATGATATACATTTCTATGAAATGTCCAACATAAGCAAAGTAGAATGAACTGTGCCCTTCCCCCAGCCTTGAGCTGGCTAAACCTCCTTAGACACTGGAGGCCTTCTTCTGCCAGAGAACTGAGAACCGCCCGCTTGCCTGCCAGCTGAGCTTCTGAAGAGCCTGCTTTGCAACTCAATCCAGCTGAAACAAACAACAGAACCCAGCCGAAACAAAGGGATGGGTCCTTGGGTTTCCCCATATATGTTCAGTGCCATACATTAAAATTTGAGCCTTGATCAGAGAACATTGTCTTGGCTTGTTATTTCTCTCACTGTCCTTCCCATCCATCCCCAGCTTTCCTTTCAGGAACCCGTGGCTGCTGGTGCCTACAATGAACATTGGTGGCAAAAATGGCAGTTGGATAGCACTGAAAATTTACTGACTAAATGTCCCTGAGTTGTATGCTTAAAAATTCTTCATTTGTGGCTGGTGAGATGGCTTAGCAGGTAAAAGTGAAAGCACAAAGACTTGAGCTCAACAATCTAACAAAAGAAAGGAGACTCCTGAAACATTACCTGTGGCCTCCATGGGACGGAGTAGCATGTACCACTCACACACATACCATACACCCCTACAACAACAGTAATTAAATCATTTTTAATTTTTTATCTTTTTGTTTGTTTGTTTGTTTTTCGAGACAGTGTTTCTCTGTATAGCCCTGGCTGTCCTGGAACTCACTCTGTAGACCAGGCTGGCCTCGAACTCAGAAATTTGCCTGCCTTTGCCTCCCGAGTGCTGGGATCAAAGGCGTGTGCCACCACGCCCGGCTTTTTTTTTTTTTTTTAATCTATTTTCAATTGTTGTTTTGTTGTTGTTGTTGTTTGTTTTTGTTTTTTTTTTTTTTTTTTTGAGACAGGATTTCTCTGTGTAACAGAGCCCTGGCTGTCCTGGGCTCACTTTATAGATCAGGCTGACCTCAAACTCACAAAGATCTGCCTACCTTTGCCTCCTGAGAGCAAGGACTAAAGGTGTGTGCCAACACACCAGACCCTTAATGTCAATTTTTAATCACTGGTGAATTTCATCTCAAATTTTCTTTGAAAAGTTCTATCATCTAGCTGGGAGGTTTGCTCAGTTAGGAAGTGCTGGCAAATTGGGTAGGTCTCTAACAGGTACTTGATTTCAGTCAAGTATGGTCTCCAGTGCCCACCCTACATCCTTTGATTGGTCCACTACTATCTGCCACCATATGTATCTACCTTCAACATCTGTTGTTCTTTGGAGTTCTGGAGGTCCTGCCCTTTAGCTCTGAGGGATGCTACTTTGTTGCAGGAAGCCAAGCTCTCTGACTCCTAGGCAGCGTTTTTTCTACAAGGAAGGTACAAATGAGACCTGCACTCAAATTCTAGCTCTCCTCCGGCCAGACAAGCCCTGAGCTACAGTAGTCTCACTCCTTTCTGGCTTCAGCTTGGGAGGTAAATACCCCAGACCCTCTCTACCAACTCACTTAACCCTTCTCCAACACCAGGTCTGACTTTTGCTAAGAGTCCTACATGTTTCTCTCACTAACCTTTCATCCTGGTTGTGTCACTCCCCTGCCAAGAATCATTAGTAGTTCTCCACAAACTTTGAAGAAGTCAAACTTCAGATTTCTAGTAGAAATTAGGATTTGTACTTTTAAAATGCCTTTCTTAGACCATTGAGATCGTTCAGTGGTTAAGAGCATTTGCTGCTCTTCCAAAAGACCCAAGTTCAGATCCTAGAAACCGCATCAGATAACTCACATCAGATGACTCACAACTATAATACTAGCTCCGGTGTGCTCAACACCCTCTTCTCTCTCTTCTGGTCTCAATAAGCACCTACACTAATGTGCATACAAACACATGTATGCACCCACATAAAAATAAAATCTTTTTTAAAAAGTGTGTGTGTGTGTCGGCCGGGCGTGGTGGCGCACACCTTTAATCCCAGCACTCGGGAGGCAGAGGCAGGCGGATTTCTCAGTTCGAGGCCAGCCTGGTCTACAAAGTGAGTTCCAGGACAGCCACGTTCTATACAGAGAAACCCTGTCTCGAAAAACCAAAAAAAAAAAAAAAAAAAAAAAAGTGTGTGTGTCTACCACATACATGTCTGTGCCTGGTACCTGCTAAAGTCATTAAACACCCTGGAACTGGGGTGTGCATGGTTGTGAGCCACCATGTGGATGCTGGGAACAGAACCTGGGTCCTCTGGGAAAGCAACAAGCACTTTTAACAGCTAAGCCATCTCTCCAATGTTTAAAACAAAATTGTCTTCCTCAGTTCCAGCTCTCATTAGGTAATGGCTTGCTAGCAGTGAAAATGCCCTCCCCCATCTGACCTCCGGCCTGTGCCCTGCTCTGAGTAACTCTGTTGTATAAAACAGTGATTTTTCAAACTGCACCTCTCTATGACTTTATGGAAGCCATTTTTTTAAAGATTTATTTATTGTTATATGTAAGTACACTGTAGCTGTACTTCAGACACCCTAGAAGGGATCAGATCTCATTTCAGATGGTTGTGAGCCACCATGTGGTTGCTGGGATTTGAACTCAGGACCTTTGGAAGAACAGTCAGTGCTCTTAACCACTGAGCCATCTCTCCCGCCTGGAAGCCTTTTTTTTTTTTTTTTTTTTTTTTTTTTTTTTTTTTTTTTTTTTTTTTTTTTTTTTT
>CACVCL010032507.1:0-16045 GCA_902729485.2 Mus minutoides | reverse complement strand
GACTCCCCCTCCCCCCAACTGTGAGCAGAAACACTCTTCCTTCCATAAGTCACTTTTGGTCATGATGTTGCAATCACAGCAACACAAAGTAACTAGTGTAGATTGCAACTTGGTTGTCCGGGAATTGTTGTATCCTAGGGTTTCTAGGTTCTTTTGTTTATTTATTTTTCTTTTCTTCAGTCAGGTTTGCACTTAACCTAGACTGGCCTCAAACTGACTGTAATCACGGATGACCTCTTCAACCTCTGACGTCCTCGCCTCCACCTCCTGGAGCTGTGATTACTGTCATGTTACCAGCACACTTGGCTTATGTGATGCTGGGGACAGGACCCAGGGCTCTGTGCACGCTAGGCAAACACTCCACCCACTGAGAACCACCCCAGGGCTCTCTAGCTATTCTGCCAAGCCTTACCTTTGCATCCTAGAGAGCTCCTTCCTTCCTGGGATGTTTTCTGGTCCCCTTCCAAAGTGTTCTTGGGTGCCTCCACAGGTCAGCCTGTGTTCTCTCATTGTTCCCCATGAGAGCTTCTACTGCTCCAGCATTGGACTGTGAGCTACATGAACATGCCTGTATTTACACTCACACTGAAGGTGGATATCCAGGTCCACATGATTTCCTCCAAATTTTTGAAAACTTCACAGGAGTTGAAAATCTGCTCTCTGTGTTCTTTTCCTAGAAGGCTTAAAGAATTCTTCTTTATTCCTAGTATGCATACATTACTTGAGAATAGTACATTGTTTTGGACACACTGAGATCCCCTTGGCTTTAAGGATTCTAGGACATATGGTTTAACACTAAAGCAATCCTGGTTTTTATTTTTCATTTCTGAATGCACTTGCCATCTCTAAGAACTTATAGAATGGATCTTTATTTCTCTATGTACCCTTTTCTGTGTTTTTTCCATTCTTTATTTTATTTTTTTGTACATTTTATTGGCTTTGTTTTCTAGTCTACTTTAAAACACACACACACACATCACCACCACCACCACCATCATCATCATCTCTCTCTCTTTTTTTTTCCTGTGAGATTTGTCTTGCTCTAAACACCCTTTTCCCAGAAAACAACTCTTGTTAGATATACTTGCACTAGAATGCCTGTGCCTTTGTGGAAGGCTGGGATTTTTTTTCTCTCTTCGGAGATCAGTTTCTGTGTTTGTTTCAATCTTCCTCTACATACTCTTCTGGTTCCTTACATACTGCTTATCCAGGGTTGAGAGCAGTCTAACTAGTGGTCAGCGTCCACCTCTGTATATGTAGAGTCCACGCTGTAGACTGGGTACTTGTGGTTAGGCAGGCCTATAGAGATACAGCCTACACCTACACCAAAAGTGTGCTAAGTTTTTTTTTCCAAGCCATCATTTGCTGAACACCATAGAATAACAATGGCTTAAATGACATTCACATCATATTAAGGGTTATAAGTAATTTAAGAGACAGTTTGAAGTAGGTAGGAGGCTTGTGGACTGTAATAAAATACTGTGAATTTTTGTGTGAGACTTGTACACTCGTGGATTTTTATATCCATGAGGATCCTGGAACCGGCCACCTGTATCTACCAAGGATGCCTGACAGCAAGCTCAGGAAGACCTCATCCTTGGCCAGAGTCACAGAGGGGAAAACGGGCATCTGCTGATAGACTTCCCAGTCTCTACTCTGCTTGCCTTTCAAAGCAGTTGATAGATTTCAAGTAGACTTTAGGGTCAAGGGGCTTTCAACTTTGCTGACTGCGAAGGCTGTTCTTTCTTGCTGATAGGCTTCTGGGAAAGTGTGGCATTTGTGCCCCCCCCCCTTGTTCCAAAGTCTAAAGTATTCCCAATCTTTAGGAGCTGAGTGGCCTCATTCTACCATACTAGTTTCTTGGTGCTGAGCCAACATCCTTGGCCAAAGGCTATGCCTTCCATTCCATACCAGGTGTTTAACAAGCAACACTAAAAACTGAGTGTCTCCCTTTCAGACCAGAAGACACTGCCATGGGTACCACATAGGGAACCCAGTGTGCCTGCCATCTGCTGTGGGGTAACACTCACTGCAAGGACTCCTGGAACCCAAGGGTCACGGAGACAGACATCTCCATCACAGCGAGACATATTCAGTGAAGGCTCTGGCTTCAGACAGATAGACATCTTAGTCCTCATGGGTACCAGAAAGTCTTAGGTCCCGCTTCAGCGTTTGGTGAGGAACCACTTCCCAGATCATAAATGACACCTTAGCTACACATGATGTGGGTAGTAAAGGGATTTTCCCCAATACGAGCAGACAGGGAACTTACTGGAATTCACTGTGGGATGGCAGGGAGCATATGAGTTCCCACAGAAGGGACCACACCCCTGAGAATGAGTGGAAGTCTTCTTACAACAGTTAAGGAGAAGTTCCCTGGTCTTATCCTGTGGGCCGTTTGTGAGGAGTCCATATCCAGATCAGTGAGGGGACGTCTTTGCCACCTCGTTAAGTAGTAAATTTTACAGCACAGATTGTGTTTTTCTTGAGATTGGCCGTTTGGGTTGGACACTGTTAAGAGTCGGGCTCCAGATGTCTATGTAAGACATCGTAAGTCACTGGGTGTCAGACTCCAAGTAGTCAGGGCCAGATTCTCAGACGGGGATTTTAATTGAACCTGGGTTTTTTTGTTGTTTGTTTATTTGTTTGTTTTTGTTTTTTGTCTTTACTGTGTTCTTGTGGTATAGGAGCAGGGAGGGCTGTCTCTGGGGTGCCTTCTGTCAGGGCACTGGCCCATCCCTGAGAGCCCTGGCTTCCTGACTCCATCATCTCCTTCAAAGAACTTTACTTCTAACACCATCATCTTGGCTGTTAAAATTCCAACATGCAGATTTGATGAGGACACAGAATCTGGACCACACAGCACAGAATTAGGAGAAGGTTACATAAACATTAAGCAGTCATTTCAACTCATGTTACCTTCACTGTCTGCTGCTACTAAGAACTTTCTTCTGTAGAATCTTCTGACAGTAAGAGAGGAAACAGTAAACATTTTTTTATTTTAAAATGAAGCTCTTCAGAGCCTTCCAGCTTGGGCAAGTGCCTCAGAAGGAGCCACTTCCTCATATGTTTTATTTATTTCCTTATGTTCCCATGTATGCAGCAGCTATATGTGGAATCTCTCTGTAAGCACAAAACTGCTCTTTCAATACAAGAAGCTTGATGTCTGCACAGCAGGGCATGCTCCCCCCCCCCCATCCCCCAGAAGGCAGTGGGCTGGCTGAAGGGAGCAGAATGGCTTTAGGGAACGGAGGTACCATGAGCAGAGGCCACTGGGGCTGGGCTGGATATGAGGGTCTCTTGGCAGATGAGGGCCAGGTATCGATCCACTTCAGGGCTGTGACAGACTGTGTTGGCCCTTACAGGTGGTGGCATCTTCCTGGGGGCAGACAAGCCATAATCCAGGGCAACTCCTAGCACTGACCACATGGTACGTAGCCAGCAAAGGACACATGTGGAGTTATGTTGAGTTTTATGACAGTAGCAGCCTCAACAAACAGTTCACACCTTCAACCAGGATAAGACCACCCAAGCTAAGCCCTCATCCACTGGGCAGGACTACAGGGTAAGGAGAGGGTGGCTAATTGACATAGCAAGTCCTGGCTGAGGAAGACCGCCTCTACCCTCTCCCTCCCTCCCTCCCTCCCTCCCTCCCTCCTTCCCTCCCCCCTTTCTTTCTTATATTATGAAAGTATGCTTTCTCTGCTTTTTATTTCCTGTAATTATTTATTGATTCCCTTTTCTTTTCAAATCTCATGCTTGTGATGGGTAAGAAATGATGTAAGACCCAGCCTTAGAAGGGAAGGGGGGGCTGTAAAGAGACAGAAACAAATGTGACTCCCTGTGAGAACTCTGCCCACCAGAGCTGTCAGAAGCAGTAGCTTACATGCGGCTTTGAGAAGTCTCCACTCATGCAGCCACATGCTCTACGATGCTCTGAGGGAATGCTGGGTGACCATGGGTGAAATTCTTAGAGAAGAGGAAGGGTTCCGTAGGAATTAGATCACACGGCTTTAATATCTGTTCCTTTCCTGACACTGGGGGCCAGGGTCCTCTACACCTGTACTCGTGCCTTCTATAGGCAGGAATTCCGTGAAGTCACCTGGGTACCAGGCTCCCGACAGATGCCAGGGGATAAAAATCTCCCATCAATAGATAAAGTGCTTCCCTTGCAAGCATGAGGACCTGAAAGTATCCCCCAGAAGGCATGTTCAAAATATGTTGGGTGTGGTGGTATGTGTTTGGGGTCCCAGTGATGGGGAGGTGGAGACAGGCAGATCCTGAGGCAAGTATTTTGGCTCACAGGTCAAGTTCAAGGTACAGTCATCATGATGGGGAACTCAAGGTGGCAGGAGCTTGCAGCAGCTGGTTACATTGTGTCCATGATCAGGAAGCAGAGAGTCTGTTGCTGTTCAGTTCCCATTCCCCATTTGTATTGCCTGGAATCCCAGCTAGGGAATGGTGCCGCCCACAGTGGGACATGTCTCACCACCTAAATTCAAATAAGAAAACCCCCAAAGGGATGCTCAGAGTCCCTTCTCCCAAGTGAGTCTAACTCCTGTCAGACTGACCATTAACACTAACCATTACTCCAATGGGGGTGGGGATGAGAGGAGTGGGGGTACCTGTGCTCAGAAGGTGACCTCTGTATGTTAAGTTGGAAAACACCAGCTTGAAGGTCTGAACACAGCATGCCACTGGAGGAAACAGAGTGCAGAGGGCCTGAGATGGTACATTCCACAAAAGACCAAGGACGCCAGTACCATCAGTGTGGGGTTGATGGAGGGAGAGCATGGCAGAATTGAGGTAGGTAGGCAAGGATGGCATGGTGTGCATTCTTTTAGTGATGGGAGCACTTGGGAAAATCCTTTTTCTCCCTATTAGTTCTGGACAAGCATTGGATCAGAACTGTCAGCCTGGCTTTTCTCTGCCTGTCAATAGCTGTTTCTTCAGGAAGTTATCATTCAGAAAGTCCAGAAGGTGCCATTTCCAGCCTGGACACACTCAAAAATGATTGCAAGGATTCATATGCAAAGATGAGATTTTTTTTTTCTGCATCTCAAGAGCTGGTAAAACCCACCCAGCTGTCTGATCCTGTCGGAAAAAATCACATTAAAATGTAAATGCTCCCGAGTAAGTGAAATTCTGATGGGCAGCACCCTGCAGAGGAGATTCATAAAGTGCAGGCTGTTCATCCAGTGCTAGCCCGGCCCAGCCATTTGCTCTTCAAGAGCTGAGTACTGGGGAATCTCAGTTCTAAAGCCGTTCTGCAAAGACCCCAGATCTCTCCTGGGTGCTTGGAAACAGGGACCCTGTTACATGTAAGTGCTATTTACGTGAGGTGGTGTGGGAAGCCGGTCTTCTAAGTGCACTGTCTGGCCACATCACTGCCAATTTCCTGTTGGCACTTCTCAACTCGAACCTAGGGGCAAAGAGTCTAGACAGTGGCTGTCCACTTTGCCAAGAGTTGAGGTCTTCACATCCCTGCACACCCTCCAGCTTCTTTGATTTGTGATCTGAACAGGGTCACCAAGTAAATTTTCTTTAAAAGCCTTTACCTTTTCCTTGGGGGGGATTTAAGGTGTTACAATGTCTACTTTCCAAAGTAGATAGCATTTATTTGTAACTTTGAGCCATAAAGCATGACAGAGAAGGAAGGAAGAAGGCTGTAACTGCTTCTGGAATGTTCCTCATTTCATGTGGGCAGCAGTTATCAGCTGGGGAGGAGTACGGTCTCATTTTGTGGCCGAGAGACGAGGGCACAGATGCTCTTTAGTGACATGCTTAGATCGTGGGCTTGTCCAGACTGCGTGGGTCTGGATCTGTCTTGCTTTGTACCCTGCCAGCTGTGGGTTCATCTGGGAGGCCTGCTGAGAGCCATCTCACTCCTACAGAGCTGACGTCCTTCATCTATGAAATACAATGACGGTGTCTCCCCTTCTCCATGGTTGTTGCAAGTGTGAACACTCGGAGGACTGGGAGGGGGGTGGATAGCTTAGTTGAGAAAGTGCTTGCTAGGATCTGAGTTTGAGCCACAGAAGCGGTGTGAAGACATCTGGACTTTATGGTGTACGCTTATAGACCCAGCGTTAGGAAGGTGGAAACAGGCCAACGGCTCAAGACTCACAGGCCAGACAGTATAACATGGTCAGTGAGCTCCAGAAGGAGAGACCCTGTCTTAAAAACAAGGCAGATGGCTCCTGAGGAATGGCATCCGAGGTTGACCTCTGGCCACACACATGCACACACATATCCCCTGATTGCATCAGCAGATAGGAAGTGCTTAGAATAATGTCTCCTGCCTACCTGGTAGCTTGGCTAGCACAGAGCATGTAGTGACAGTTCTTGTTAGAGAAAACCAAACCCATTACCCAGAAGTGATCCATGCCGATCTCATTTGTGAGGATGAAGACATGAAGTCACAAGGATTCTAGAATAAGCACCTCCCCCAACTCCCCTACATACATAGGGACAGACTTAAGATACAGTTAAAAATCCAGCAAGCATGTTCGGCTCACAGTTCTTGCTGGACTGCCCAGAGAATTATTCTCCCCACTTTGCAGATGAGAAAACTGAGGTTCATATTCTTTGAGTCTCTCCAGAAGGCTCCAACCTGCCTGTCTCAGATGTCACCAGACTCTCTTACTCCTGCCTGAAGAAAACACCTTTTTCTTTAAGATGGCAAACATAGCCTGCCTTCCAGTGTTCACTGCTAAGTAACCAGCCCCTCACCCTAAAGTGCCTGGCACAGAAACAAATATTGTTACTAGCTCTCTTGACTCTGGCTTGTGTTGACTGGACCCAGTGGTCGTTTTTCCCGAGTCTCCCATGTCCTGGAGTCAGATGGTCCTGAAGCTGGAGCAACGAAGGCTCCTGTCTGCTGTCTGTCTGGGCTGGACAGACTGCACTAGAAGTGGACATTGCCATCTCTTGAACTACTTCTTTTGGGGGGCTTTAGATTTAGAGAAAACATTCTGCCATTTTACCAAGCTCACGCTCAGATGACACCAGTACCTTTTGTATGTGCAGGTGGTGAATGGCGTTTTTTCAGTATTTTCCAACCCGTGACCACTGCTCATCTGCCACGACCTTGGCATTTCAGAAGAGTACTTAGCAAGTTTACCCAATGTCTGTCTCTTGACTTAGCCATGGGTAAGGTTGAACTTTGTAGGACAGATTCCCCTGGAGCTATTCTGTGTCCTTCTTGGTCCTTCATATCAGGGTCTGAGATGTCAGGATCTCCATGGTGATGTTGACCTTGATTGCTTGGTTAAGGTCCTTGCACCAGACTGGTAAAGCAGCCATCTTTCCTTTCTTTATCGCTGTCCTGGAAGAGAAGCTTAAGAGCGTGTGGATCCATGTGACTCTTTCTGTCAAACATTTCTCACTAGTTTCAGTGTCTCTCAGCAGGTCTGGTCCATGGTTACTGCATATTGCTGTTGCTGGTGGCAACCATTTATCTCTGTTTCCTTCTGCGAGTATCATCTGGGGCTCTACTGGAAGAAACAACTGACCCGCCCACACATTTATTCCTTTATGTGATCAATAAAGACTCGCAGGTGTGGATTTTACTTTATGAGCGCCCATCTGACGCTGGGCTTTTCCCCTAGTTCGTATTGTTCCAGTTCTGTGCACTAAGGGCTGTTCAGGGCTAGCATCCCCTGCCAGCCCTCCCACCAATCTTTTTTGAGCACTTTGTTACTTTGTGGCACTACAGGGTGTCAGGGCTTTTCTCGGAAGAGCACTGGTTACTTCTGTTGGAGAATGGCGTACCCTGACCTAGAGCTGGGTACCAGACATACACATTGTGGCTAAGCTACCCCTGACCTAGAGCTAAGTACCAGACATACACATTGCTGCTAAGCTGCTCTTGCTCCTTCTGGATGTCTGTGGTCAGAGGTGAAAATTGTAGTTTTGCTCAGAAGGAAGGGTCTTAGTATCTTAGCTGTCAATGAGATGTGTGTGGGATCTTGCCACCTGACGAAGCCATCACCCCTTGGCTTGTGTGAGCTTCTGCAACCCAGCTCCTTGGAGCCACGCACGAATGCAGATCCCCACCCTTGCCTGTGAGTCTTGCTTGTCCTCTGGTGGGGTGGAATCTGTTGACTTCTCAGTGGGGTCTGTAGCCCAGAGGAGGTGGCAGGCATGGAGGGTAGCTTTGCTGAGGACAACAGTCCCTCAAGCCTGGATCTCATGTCCCCTGCTTAGCTTCTGTGCCCTTGGCTCAGGACTACCTGGTGACTTGCACTCCTCAGGGAAGTTTAGTCTGGTATAATTAATTTTCCACACCTAAAAATATGTTCTTTCACTGAGTAAGGGAAATGCTGATTAATTTATTCTTAAGTGTGAGTATGGGGAGCTCACTCTTCTCCATATATTGCTGTTCAAGGTTTTTGGTTTGTTGTTTTTCTTTCCATACACCACACAGTGAAATGACCTTTCTCGCCATCAGACTTCAAGGTGAGAAAGAAACTAAGCCAGACCACCAAAGGCTCTTGACGATTGTCAACCCCACTGTTCTCCTTGTCCAGAAGGATGGACTCCTCCCGGAGGAACCGGTCAGGCTCTCCCTGGGAGCAAGCAGGGCTGGGAATTGAGTCTTGTCTGTGAACTCCCAGTGTCATGCTTTGAGTTTGGCACAGGTGTCACCATTTTTAGATGGTGAGAACAGAGAGACACAAGAAATTGCTGAGCCAGAAAGGACAGTCCTTGCCTTGAGGCAAAGGACTTCATTGTCCCCTAGGTCTTCCCTACCACACACACATTCTGGTACATGCGCACTACCTGGCTGACCCTGCTTGGTGATCCAGGAACTAGCACATGCTATTTGGACACAGATTCTCTTCTCTGGGTATCAATACATAGTGGCATCCTGCTAGGAGTCTGGGTTACTCTCACCACCTAGCTCTCCTGGTTCCTGTGCTTTTTCTATAACCTGGACTGACCTCTCTAGGCTCTCATTAGTTCTTTCCATCCATCCATCCATCCATCATCCATGCATCCACCCACTTATCCACACACCCATCTTCCCATCCATCCATCCATCCATCCATCCATCATTCATGCATATATACATATACATACATACATACATACACACACATGTATATATATATATATATATATATATATATATATATATATATATACACACATATCCATCATCCCATCCATGTATATATCCATCATCCATCTATATACACACCTATCCATCATCCATTCATAAACTCACCCATCCTTTGTCTACACACTTACCCATCCATCACTCAGTCTACCACTCACCATCAGAGTCTACCCACCATCCATGCATTAGCTTGTTTATTCTTGGAGTAGCACAGTGCCTTCATAGCGGACCGAGGGTTGGAGGTTGTGGAGATGGATCATCCATCCCAGACAAACTCATGGGTTAGTGCAGAAAGACTGGGTAAAAGGATGACCACAGGCCAGGATGAAAGATGCTCAGATGCAGCCAGAATAAAGGGTCCTGGAAATGCTGCTGAGCCTGCGCCTCTGAGAGTGGCCAGCGGTATGTAAGTCAAAAAGAGTATAGAAGCATCCGCACTGGGGTGAGGGTGTGACATTTGAAGCACTGGGCAGGCAGGAGTGGGGGTGTGGGGGGTGGGGGTGGGGCATCCGTGCAGCTCCTGCCTCAGTTTCTGCTGAGATCTTTGCTTTATCCACATCGATCTTCCCGGTTCTTACAGATAGTGCCTGGCACAATGTAGGTGTTCACAAAAATCATTTTTGACCAAAGACCTTGTTTCTAAAATAAGAATAATATTTGTCTGCCTCTTGTGGTGCATCCCTAACATAATAGAACAGGTCCTGGCGTATAACAGATGCTAAATACATGTTTAAAGATTCTTGGAATACAGTTATATATGATACTGTTACTAAATTTTAAAAATTCTCACTGTTTGTACCTTGTCCCTCGTTTTGATTTTTAATTCTGAAGTCCTTTTCTGGGTAGGTAGACGGGGATGACCAACCAGATCCTGGTCCACATCCTTGCTTATTCAATAGCCTTGACTGTTGTTATCTTATGTAACTGGAGATCAGTAACTGGGCACGGCGTGGGACATACCAAGCACGAGGCTACATCCAGATGCTTTGCAGTGATTAGCGAGTGAGGCAGAGCTCTAATTAATAGTCATAACCGAGATGCTCTGTTGAGCAGGCTAAATGTCTTACAAATGTTTCCTGTCTTCAGTGGCTCTCAGGAGCTGCTGGACAGGGTGGGATGGCAATTGCTGAATGACCCAGCTTCCACCCTCCTTTAGGTAATTGTGTTACAAACACCAGGCCATTCTGTAACCACCTGAGCCGTGCACAGAGCCGCGTTGAGGAGACTGTCCCCTGGAAAAACTCTTGCCCCACCCCTTCTAAGGACCTTATGTGAGGACAGGAAGTTGGCCCCTTGCACAGAGCTCGCAGCTCCTGTCCCGAGAGCTAGAAAGGCAGGAAGATCCGTGTGAGCTGGTAGCAAGGTGTGATGTGTTAGCAGCAAGCAAGCTGGTGGTGTTTGCTTACGGTGGTTTGATTTGAGGAGCTAATTGAGCTTTAAAAATTTATTATGAAATGTCTCATGCATACAGGGGAGTGTGTCAATAGTGAATGTGTGTGGCTGAGAAAATAAATATGAAATGAACATCCGTGTCCGCATTGCATCTACTGAATAAATTCCAAGACAGCTTTCTGAAGCTTACAGGGCTCCGGCTATGATCCCCGCTTCACCCTCCGGCCCAGCCCCACCTACTTAACTTTGATCTTTGTGGACTCGCCTTGCAATGCCCCCATGTCTATTCATAGTCCCATTTCCCTTACACACCTGTCAGCCTCTCACTCACGCACTCTCTCCTGCACTCACTAAGATCATTCTGTTTTTCCACTTCAGCTTAGACCATCTTCCTGGAGTGTTCCTGGCCTGCCATCCCAGGCAGTTAGATCCTCCCACACACACACACACCTTCTGGGTTTCCCCAGTGTCCTGGGCTCACATGGCCTCTATGGTCTGCTTGCATTTAGACCTGGAAATGTAGACCTTGTCTGACATGTCACCCCACCACTCATGCTCAGAGGATGCTCAAGGAATGATTTCAGAGACCACCCGGGTCTTCTCTTGAGGGAAAAGCTGATGCTGCCCCATCCCCTGGGCTCGTCAACCGGAGAGTCTGAATACAAAGACAGCAGATTGTCCTTGTAAACAGCCAGAATGAACCTTCCTCGTCCCAGTGTATGGAAGTGTTCTTGAGCAGGGAGTGCTTGGAATGGCAATCGAGCCGGGTGACTGGCTGCAGAGTGAGGATGCAGGGAGGAGAGAGTGTGCATGGACGCAAGGGTTTCCCCCCTCCCTTCTGGAGCATGTGGTACCTTTCACACAAGGAGCAGAGATGGAATTCTGAGATGGGCGTTGCTTTGAAAAGAAGCCAGCAGGGAAGATATTGATGCAAACTCCCACTCCAGCTAATAGTTCTGCTTGTCCAGAGAGTGTTGAAACATTTATCAATGTGTGTATGTGCATATATGTGTGTGCACGTATATGTGTGTGTGCACCTGTGTGTGTACATATGTGTATGCACACATATGTTTGTATGTGTATACATGTGTGTGTATGTGCATACGTGTGTACGTATGTGTGTGCATGTGCATGCATGTGTGTGTGCATGCGTGTGTGTGTGTGTGTGTATGTGTGTGTGTGAATGTGTGTGTGTGTGTGTGTGTGTGTGTGTGTGTGTGTGTGTACTAACTTGAGGGCTACACCTCAGAAGCCATATACTTTAGTTTTTTTGGTATAGCGTCTCCTTTTGGCCTGGAACTTTCTGGCTAGCCAGTGAGACCCAGAGATCTATCTGTCCCCATGTCCCAGTGCTGGGATTATAACTATACACTACCATGCTTGGCATGTGTGTGAGTGTGTGTGTATGTGTGTGCATGTCTGTGTTCAGGTGCACACACCCATGTGTACATGCAGAGGCTGGGGGAGGATGCCGGGTGACGCCGGGTGATGCCAGGTGTCCTCCATGGTTTTCTGCCTTCTTCCTTTGTTCCTTTGGGACAGGGCCTCTTTGTGGACATGGAGATCATTATTCTCTTCTAGACTCACAGTCCACCATCCCCACCTGACCCTGTTTCCCCATCCTTCCATGCTGTTGTTCCAGGTACATGGAGCTAGGGCTCTGAACCTCAGTCCGCACGCTTACACAGCAAGCTCTCTTACCCACTAAGCCATCTCCTCCGTTTCTAAAATGTTTTTCAAAACGTGGATGCTGGGTTGAACACCCTGGTCTTCATGCTTGCAAGACAAACACATTGCCAGCTCAGCTCTCTCCCTAGCCCTAGAAGCTTCATCCTTTACAGTTTTCACATCCAGCTCCAACCCATCTCTAACCCTCTCTTGCCTTGCCATCAGAAACAGACAGGCATGAAGGTCTCTCCTCACACACCGCAGTGAGTGCCTTCCTCTTGGCACCTAGGAGCAGCTGTTCTTCTAAGACTGAGATAAAACAGAAGTGCCCAGGTCTTCATTGTTTTAGCCACTTAGTATCGATTGCTTAGAGTGGGACACAAACAAAATAACAACCAACGTGCTGCAGAAAATTTCTGAATTTTTTTTCCCTCAGGCATTTTTTCCTATGCAAGTAAGGCTTATTAAAGTTATTATTTGTAAAAGAGACCTGAATTTTAATACCCTTCACCTTCCCTTCCTATGCATGACTTCCTTATTGCTACATGGTCTTTGCTACCATTGCTTTTTAAGAACTACTTCATCATTCTCTTGATCCCCAGCTTGCTGCTGATTGTTTACTGGTTCTGCTAGGGCTGATCTCCAATTCCTAGTAAGCTTCTCTGATAAATGAATGCAGAGAACTCATAAAGATAGAATTCCATCCTTGCATAGGGTCAGAGCATGCCAGGAGCAGTGGAGGAGCTGTATTAATTATGTTTCTTGGGGCTGTGATAAAAAGCCCTACAAAAACAACTTCAAGAAGTGGGGGTTACTTTGGCTTCCAGTTCCAGGTTGTAGGGCCCATCTCAGTGACACCAAATGGGAGACTGGTTGGTCACACTGTATCAGCAGTAAGGGAGCAGAAAGTGAACAGGAAGTGGAGCCAAGCTATAAAACCCCGTGCTAGTCCACTTTGATCCACTCCCTCCAGGAAGGTTCAACTTCCTAAAGACTCCATAACCTTCCCAAGCAGCACCACTACCCTGCCACCAAGTCTTCAAGTGCAGGAACCTGAGTGGGGAAGCATTTTACACTCAACTATGTGCTGGTAAAGTTCATAGCTTGGCAAAACCTACAGTCATTTGGGAAGGGGGGACCCTCAGTTGAGATTGGCCTGTGATCCAGGAGAGGCTGCCTTGACTGAAGATAATATGTGAGGGTACAGTCCACTGTGGGTGGCGCCCTACGTAGGTAGGTCGGGGCTTTATAAGAAAGAAAGCAAGCAGCAATCCTCCATGGTTTCTGCTTCAGTCCCTGCCCGAGGCCCTTCCTTGATTGCTCTCAGTGATGTGACCTGGAAATGGAACAGACCCTTCCTTCCCCAGGTTGCTTTCAGTTTGAGAGTTTTCTCACAGAAAGTATCTAGAACAAACCACAATAGACGACTGAAACTGGCCATCCCTCCACCGCACCTCTACTGCAGAATTGCTAGCAGAGCAGGCTTGAGTTCCAGCTGTGCTTCTCACTCTGGAGAGAAGAGGGAGGCTCATGTGGTGGGAGAAGGTTGGCCATGTCAGAACATTCTGAAAGAAGGAAGAGAAAATCCTCCTGCATGTAGACTGGGAACCGTACCCTCGTGTAATGTCATGTTTTACTGTGAGCTTTCCTAAGAGAAGAGCTGTGGTGATCTGGGCTCTCTGGATGAGTGAGGAGCAGGAAGGGGCTGAGTTAAGGGAAAGGGGGTCTCGTGAAGAGCCTCCATCAGTGTCACTCTTGAGCATGGCAGCTGTCATTCACTCAGCCGGGCTGGTGCATCTTTTATCTTTCAACCTACATTCTAACTCTCCACCATGTTAAAGATGAGGGATCTGAGGTTCAGAGGGAGCCAGCATCCTGAGCAGATCACGCAGCTGCTCAGCTGTGGAGACAAGCTAGGGTCCCTGCCATACCCAAAGCCAGAGCTACTGATGGTGATTTTTCACAAACAGCGATGGTACTGAGGGGGATGAGGCCTCACCTTGGCTTAGCAACTAGTTTTTGAGATGGCCCCAGTTGGGGACAAGATGGAACGAAGAGATATTATTTTAAGACAAATAGGAATGTTTCTGAATAAGCTGTCAGGGCGGAATCAGCTGGGTTGAGAGGTGGTAAGTTCCAGAATGATGAGGAGAATCCTGTTAACACACCATAGAGTCCTAGCAGGCACGTTCAGCCTACAGTTCACTGGGCTGCGTACAGCTGCGTATGGCTGAGAATAATCCAACACAAAGCTGTGAACTTACTTAAAAACAAAATTTTCACATTTTTAAAAAATAATTCCATTGCAGTCCTTAAATATGAACTCTGTAAATGAACATGCTGGTTTGCAGTCTTAAAAGGTCGGGCCGTCCTCGTAGGAGATTTTAGGTATCAAATGAGGAATTCAAAACAGAATAACTTTGAATATCCATTCTGGAAGGGGAAATGTTCTCTGATTGCCTGGGATAGTTGTCCATCACAACAGGTTCCGACTGGCTTAATCAAAAACAGTATTTTCATGGCAGGAATGTGGGGGTTGCTCTTGGGTGCCCAAGTAGCTGATGAGCGGAGCTCGGCAGAGGGCTGCTGATTCCAAGAGGCAGCCATCAGTGGGCTCTCCTCTGGGCACTGTGGCTAGGGTGCATCTCCATTGGCTATCAGTGTGGATGAATGAGAGTTAGAGGTGGCCCCACTTTGTATCTCTTCGTAAGGTCCAGGGTAGAAAGAGACCCATCTGTTTGCTAAACTTATCCAGATGCAGGGCTTCTCTTCATTGCCTTGACTGACCACGCCCACGATGGAGGGTAATTTTCCAGAGGAAACCTGAGATGCTGAAACAGAGGGACGCATGAGCGCTGGACAATGCTGTGAGCTGCTGTGAGTATCCTTGTTGCCTCTGCCCAGCTGTGACTCCAGCAAGCACACAGAGAGCCCTCCCTTCTACTCTCCCTAATCTCCTGCTGTGTCCACGCGCAGATCCCTGCAACACTGTATCACTGTGTACTCGGGGCTTATTTCCCAAGACGGGCATCCCAGTTAGGCAAGCGATTAGAACTCTCCAGTGTGTTTAGCAGGAGCAGCCCAGCAGAGGACCAGGCTGCTGAGTCTGCTCAAAGTGAGGGGCCCATCAATTTTGCACCTTGGGGATGCAAGGCTGTGAACAGTATTCTGTCTTTGCAGAATCATGACCTTCTTTCTGGTAGCAAGGGAGGGCTTCGTCGACAGCTAACGTGACACTAGGTATGGCCAGGCCTTAGAATCTTATTGTTGTTTTAAGTGTTGTTTCTCTTGGGAGCCTGGGGAGCTGACTCAGTTGGCAAAGAGCTTGCCAGGCAACCATGAGGAGCTGGATTCAGTTCCTAGTATTCATGTAAAAAGCTAAGCGTGGTTGTGTGTGCATTATCTCGGTGGTGTCGGGGAGATAGAGGTAAAGGATGGCTAGAGCTCCCTAGCCAGCCAGCCTAGCCTAATGGGCAAGTACTGGGTGTAAGTACCAGAAACGAGGTGGATGACTCCTGAAGATTGACACCAGAGGTTGACCTCTGGCCCCCACATCCATGTGCACACACGCACACACCCCCATGCCTATACCTTTCCATTCATGAACACCCATTTGCAAACACACCCACAAAGTTGTTTCTACTAATTTCTTTTTTTTTCAATTTTTTATTAGATATTTTCTTAATTTACATTTCAAATGCTATCCCGAAAGTTCCCTCCCCCCTCCCCCCGCCCTGCTCCACTGCCCACCCACTCCCACTTCTTGGCCCTGGCGTTCCCCTGTATTGGGGCATATAAAGATTGCAATACCAAGGGGCCTCTCCTCCCAATGATAGCTGACTAGGCCATCTTCTGCTACAT